>JBCJKH010050114.1:0-23759 GCA_039877255.1 Loriculus beryllinus | reverse complement strand
TTGAACACTGCCAGGGATGGGGCAGCCACAGCTTCTCTGGGCACCCTGTGCCAGCGCCTCAGCACCCTCACAGGGATCTCATCTCAAACTCCCCTGTCACTTTAAAGCCATTCCCCCTTGCCCTGTCCCTACAGGCCTTTATCAAAAGCCCCTCTCCAACTTTCTTGTCAGCCCCTTTAGACACTGGAGCTGCCCTTAGGTCTCCCCAAAGCCTTTTTTTTTCCAGGCTGAACAAGCCCAGCTCTCTCAGCCTGGCTCCATAGCAGAGGTGCTCCAGCCCTTGGAGCATCTTTGTGTCCTCATTTGGAGTTGCTCCAACAGTTTCATTTCTTTAGTTATGTGTAAAAAGCTTGTTGCATCTGTTTGTAGCTTTTCCATGTCTTGTCTGTTTAAATGAAATATTCTGTTACCTATATACACTGGTCAGTTAATACTAAGAGAAGAAATAATCTGGGAGACTAAAACAATAGTTGAGATGAGGAGGCTTGCTTCATTTCAGATATAGCAATCAAATACTCAAATTTGCATGAAAACAAAACGAGTATGCAAATGTGAAGTAAGAATCAGTGCACACAAGTATTGGAAGTCTATAATCAAGCTTTAAATTGAATTATCTGAGAAATAGCTTAGTGATGGTTTAATGCTAAGCTGCTTCTAAATGTATGAACAGTGGCATTCTTACATGGAATTGACACTTGTGGAATGCATAAAAGAGAAGCAAAGCAAAGAAGAAATTACATTTCTGAAACAGAAAGAATATTTCTGCCTGTTTTTCCTGTGAGATCCCCTCAAAAGGAGTGTGCCGGGGGTCACTTTTAACGGTTCCATGGTGTAATGGTTAGCACTCTGGACTCTGAATCCAGCGATCCGAGTTCAAATCTCGGTGGAACCTAGTAGTTTTTCAGTGTGGGTAAAGTTTTTCTTGCTGGCCATTGTCACGGAAAATGAGTTTAGGGAAAGTCGGTGTTTTTCATGGGCAGTTGGAACGGCACGAATTGCTGACACCTCATTTTACCTGAAAAACGGATTTAAAAGCAAAGAGAAGCAAACCGTAGAGTTTTCCCGATTTCCCCTTCCCACCCTCTCTACTTATTGTAGGTAGGTTAGGACATTCTTACATCTATTATCTGAAAAATTCCAGACATGCCATAGTACACTGAAACCTAAGGGATTCATTTTAGCTCTACGCCGTAAACAACCTGTATGGTTCTAACTCCAGCTTGTCCATTAGAACAGGACGAGGCTCTCTGCTGAACCGCAAGTGCACGTGTGAGGGTTCCGTTTGTGTATCTGAAAGAAGCTGTTCGTGTTTGCTGTCTGACCTTGCATCTTGGCGATCCTTATATCACGAAGACAATAAATATTGTAGAAAGCTTTGCGAGGTTACGACTTTGGCGGCGCTGAATTCCCTGCCCATCATTCCAGCCGCCAGGGAAGAAGGGGGATGGGATGCGTTCACTGTGGGGTTATTCCCGGGGCTGGCGGAGGCGAGTGCCACCGCCCGGTTCTATGGTGTAATGGTTAGCACTCTGGACTTTGAATCCAGCGATCCGAGTTCAAATCTCGGTAGAACCTGCGACGTAGCCTGCACTTTTATCCGCCCTTGGTGGCCCCTCGCCGGCGCTGCTCGTTTACAGCGACCTAAAAGGAGGAAGATTCGCACGATAGCCTAGATAATAAGCCCCGACAAACCAACTGCAACGCCAGTGCACAGCGCAGCTGGGCCAAAAATACATGGGTGAGACCATTTGCTGAACGGCAAATGGCTTTTCATTGATCTGAACCGTATCGCACTATAAAAATTTTCTTAAATTGCACAGCTATGCAAAAAACGATCAAACAAGACCTGAGATAGTTCTTAATACTGTTTCATTACGTCTTTCATTATATGCTACCATTGTTTTATATTAAGTCTTAAAAAAAAAGGGGAGGCATTTGCACTGAGGAAAATCTGATTTTCAGATTCTGTAAATTCAAATTGGGACATTATTTTCCAAGTGTACCTAATTACGCACAGAACAGCAGAGAGATTTCAAAGTAAGTATAATCTCACTGATTAAATTGTGCAGAGTTCAAATAGAAATTACCTTTCCTTTGCTGACACAATTTTTTCCTCATTTCAAAAGTAGTTAAAGATATCCAAACACCTTGGCTCCCCTCTTCACATCCTGTTGTTGCTGGTTGTTTACACAGCAACAGCCCTGTTCTACACCAAACTGCACATAAGCTCTTCTTGCTTTTTCTCTGGCCAGGTAACCACTCCTTACTATCCCTTTAAAAAAAATTTAGATCACCTTCAGGACTAGTTATTATTTTGAGGAACCTTCAAGGTCTAGAGGCTGTTCTGTGGAAGCCAGGGTATTAACACTCTATAAAGAAACACGGAAATGTTTGCCAAATCTGTTAATACTTACATAACCTATTGATTAAAAAAAAAAAAAATATCTCTATGTCTGGGCCAATTTTCATCCTTTCCCCGTGTTTCCAAATATCAGACTATACACAATTATCTTTACTGTTCCTTGTGCACCAGTGTTTTAAGTAAGTGTATATAGTGCCCCTTCAGACTGGCTCCATCCAGCATCATCATTCCTCCTAGGTAAGGGAGCTTTAAAGCCACTAGATGTTTGTCTGCTTTGGCATGATTCAGTACATTATTTGTAAACTCATTCTAGAGAACAACATTACCATTTCATACTGCTACCCAGCAACTTTCTCCTTCCACTTACCACAGAGTCTGAAGTGCAGCTGCAATCCAGAATACTCATAAATAGCTGATACAGTATTACTGTTACAGACTAAGTATTCATGCTGAATTCACCAGACAAGCACATACACTAAAATAAGGTGTACTTCAGAAATTAAGGTTTTACATGGAATGAGGCAGAATCAGTAAATAATTCAGTACCAAGATTTATTTAGGACAATTCATGGTCATGCTTTATTTGAATACAAAGCACCAAAATTTAGGTAACTGAACATTATCCAAATATATTCCAGCTGAGACTGTTGCCTACAGATATATCTGTTATATACAGATATATTACTCTAAGTGATAACATAGCCCATGTCTGTCTGTGTTCCTTAGCTGTAGTGGACAAACATGAGGGGATGTGGCTGAGGCCAAAACTGACTGGAGAAGGCATAGCAAGAGAGCTTCTCTACACATACCACTTGATACAGCAGTCTCAGAATAAAGTAATATAATGCAAGGTATCAAGCACTTGATATGCTCAAGTCAGTAACACTCAAAGACAATTTCCCAATTAATGCAGCATTTCCAGTTACTTTCCTGCAATGCCTCCAATTCAGGGTTTTCTAAAAATCACGTAGAGACAAGACTGTCTCAGCACAACATTCAGCTCAGAAGCACTGTGTCTGTGGCCACGAGGAACTTTTCCCATTGCTGAAAAGGCAGTAGCAATGGAAATTATTAGTTGCCAAAATCATACTAGGGAACTAAATAATGCTTTATTTTCAAAATGTGGCTAGAAACATGTATTGTCAAGAACAACAAACTTCCCAACTATAGATTTAAAAGCCAGAATTTAACCTTAAGTATTTCACTGTATGTGAATTGTCAAAACAAGGTTTTTCTGATATATATTAAAATTTCAATGAAGCAAGGTAGAGGGAGGAATATTCACTACAGTTAACAGAGAAATCTTTATCTTTTCAACTGGCACTTTAAAAAAAGGGCTTTAAAAACTTAAAATCAATTTTACTTCCAAGTCTTATAAAGCAAAAGCTGACCAAATAAAATACTAGTATCAGTCACCAAGTCACTAGCTATTATACATACATTCCACCTAGCCAATAAAAGCTGCAGTTAGATGTTGTCTTTAAAAACATACTGTAGCAGACAAATCATCTAGTAGTTTTATACTGCTACCATCTCCATAGGTTAAAACACTTGAGTAGATAGAAGAAATGCTGGATTAAACTGAAGAAGTTTATTTTATGCACTGATTTAGCCACCGGTTTCCCTTGTTATGGGAGTACAGCACATCATAGACAGATTTATTTCACCTACTGGCCCATTCCTAGTAACTCCCACTACCACGAGAAGCAAGGCCCTTCAGTGCCCCAGGCAAGCACAATGGCAGAACACATGTGGCAGTACCACCTACACAAGAGGAACACTTCCAAGTTGTACAATCAGTTCAAGGGTGCCCTTTCAGAACGGCAAGGCAGCTCTTGTGTAGTTCAGTAAAGATTCCATTAGAACATCAAACAACTTTTTCACACCATTCCATCCAGTATATGCACGTAAAAAAAAATAAGCGTACTATACAGAGAACTGAAGCAATATAATTTAAACATGCCATCATATATACATAGAAACATATGTGTATACAAACAGAACAAGACCACCTTTTTTTTTTTTTTACAAGATAATTCTGTTTCAGTTTTTGTAGGAAATCATGACAAAGAAATTCAAACCAAAAGAGCTGGATGCTGCTTCTAGAAGTAATCTGTTCAGAAATTTCATGCAACACCACCATCGTTATTTAGCAGATATTTACTACAGTTCTGGCTATACATAAGTCTTTCCACGATTTCTGGACTCCCTTCCTGTACAGAGGTAGATTCTGTAGATGTTCTGATATTGCACAACATAAGCATAATGTTTTTATTATTACAAGGAACAACTCACAAAGGCTAATTTATGGGTGTAATCTCATTGTGTGCATTTGGGTAGCACAGTAATCAAATTCATTTGTACTTGAAAGAAAACATCTCTCCAAGTGAAATGTTTTGTTATTTAGGTAGAGGTCTAATTGAAAGCTGCAATTCCATCAACAGCTTCACATTAAAGGAACTCTTTTGTCATCAGGGTAATACACTTAGGTCTGGCTCTCTCCTTTTGATTCTCTCAACACATGTTGTCTGATGTTTAGCCAATGCAAGAACTTGCACTGACTTCACTGATGCCTTTATCCCATCCACTGTGTTCAAGTTACATGAGGTTTTCAAATACACATGGGTTTTTGCAGTATTAGGTCTTACACATACAAGCAGTTGTGACATTATGAAGTTTACAAGAATATTCATTCAAACTGTCTGAAATGATTAAAAAAGCCCATCCCCACTTTCAGACTGGAAAAGGAAAGCTGAAACTTTGCCAGCTTCAAACAGCCATTAATCCTGAGCAAATCCATTGCTACTAGGAAAATCTAAGGAAGTGTGGCAGTAGGGTATCTTTTTGCCCATTACATTCTTGAATGACCCTCTGACAACTCCTGAGGTTGCAGGAAAAGTTTGCATGCAAATACCACTTTGTTGAATGAAACCTCTACAGCATACCTAAAGTAAGCACACCAAAATTCATGATGCTGACGTATAGTAACTTTGAGGAGCTCACAAGCATGGCTAAGTGGCTTTTTTCAGAGGCACTCCATAAACTTATTTTTACAGAAGTCTGTCAACATGGAGATAAATGGAAGAACAATCTGGTATTCTGTACCAGAACATGAGAGAGTAAAAAATGCTGGAAGCCTGGTTCAGCAAACTTGGCAAAGCTGCAGTATGCATGTACTCACATGACAGTGCATATGCATGTTTCACTCTTTGAACAAAGCCTGCCAAAGCAAGCAGCACCACTCTTCCTAGCTGCAAGTTTCTAAGAAAACTTACAAGGAAAGAAAAGTTCTCTTTTTGTATCAACCAACCTATCTGGAACTATTCTTAATGAAGGATTGCACTGTAACCATATAGCATTAGTTTCCCCAAGTTGAGTTTAGATGAAGCATTTTGTTCCTTACAAAACATCGCATCAGTAAGGAATGGTGATGAGTTTGCAATTGAGCAGTTTTTGTTGAATATGGAGACAGGGCATACACTAATTCATGCCACTTCTCCATATACACATCCCTGTGAAGGGATTGTTAACAAGGCAAGTAAATCCCAAGTTACTTCACACCAACTGCAATTCTGAAATTCAGGACTGTTTCCCCCATTATGAAAGGAACTGCATACCTAGGAAGACAAGTAGAATAATCTCACCTTCCCAGGAGAGCCCATTTTGTGAAGGGAACCCTTCAATTCTGGGAGTAACTTCATCAGGAATTACACTCCGTGCCTCTGGCGGAGAGTGCTTAAGTACCTTAAAAGGTCACATTTTTGGATAAAGAAATCCATTATACACAGGAAGAGTTAAATGGCAATGGCAAGAACCAGGGCTTTTGGAGACTTCTTCTGATTTTAAAAAGCAATTGTTCTTCACAAGTAATAATCCACAATCAGGAAGTGTCTCATTCATACACTCGGCTAGTGCATAGCATCTGCGATTGCATAGAATGTTTCCAGTGCTGAATCTGTAACTAACCTAAGCAAATCTTTTACTAGTTGGATTTATTACCATTTGATATCCAAACTGCTTGCTGTTTGATTGACTGCACTGTATGTGGTGTGCAAAGTCTCCTGGACCTTTTTAGAGTCCATGCCTTCCAGCCAGTCCTGGTACATCTTTTGTACATGCACGTTGGTTTCTGGAAGTCTGACAGGTATTGCAGCATACACTTCTTCCATCTGGTTCAGCAGTGCTTTATCTGGTTTTCCATCTTCAGTTTGTGCCTGGCCTTTTCCATTTAGACACCCTTAGCAAAAAGGAAAGAAAAGAAGCCATAAGGTTGATGGAGCTTTGGTATGAAGAGGAAGGTTGTTAACCTGGATTCCCCCCACCCCAACTTCTTGGAAAAAAAGTTGTCTCTTTACATAAACGACTGCCCATCCTGTTAGAATTTGTATTTACTTGAAGCAACTCCAGTATCAACATCATCTTAATGTAAATGAGGTTTCCATATCAACAATCTTTATCAGCCTTCCCCATGGTTTTATGACCTTAATTATTTTCCTTGTCTTTTCTTGCCCTTGACAATGACCATTTCAGAGTATTTCCTCTGAGGTTTGAAGTAATCATAAGAGCCATGCTGTCACCTATATATAGGTCAGAAGAGAGCAAATAACATCGTGGTTCATTTTAGAAACCCCCATCAATTTCTGAGCGAACTCTGCCCATGTAATTGTTATCCTGGACCCTTCATTCAATAATCAGTACTTTAGATTATTCAGAGGAGAATTAAGATATTAAGTGCCTGTAAGATAACTTTCCTTTGGGATTCAGGATATGTGTGTGGAAGAATTGTGAATCCATAATTATTCTTACCTCCCGGGCAGGCAAGAACTTCTACAAAATGGTATAAAAACTTTCCTTTTTTCATTTTCAGAACCATGTTTTGGATATTTCTAAAGCCATAAGCTGCTGCGAAACGCAGCACTGTCTCACCATCCTTTTCAAGGGTAACTTCTTGAAAGTCTTTGTTCCTATAAAGATACACAGAGAACATTTTAAACGCCTGCATCACCAAAAGGATGATCCAACATCGTTGCATTTGGATATTCTAGAGAGAGCATAACAAGTGTAACACTGAGATTAAGGTCAACTCTTCCAGTTTAGAAACTGAGTTAGCGAAGTTGGAGTTGAAATTTCAGAATAGAACTATACTTAATCTTTAAGCATAGGTAACTTAATAAAATTAAAGCTAGCAGGAGCTACTTGATGGCAACAGATTTACAGGTAACATGTAACTGCCTATAAGCAGAAGAGTCAGATGAGCAAAACTGTGTTATGGTTCAAGTAGCACCAAGTAAACCAGGAGAGGTTCAGACTGGATATTAGGAACCATTTCTTTACAGAGAGAATGGCCAAACACTGGAATAGACTTTCTAGAGAAGTAGGCAATGCCCCAAAGCCTGGCAGTGCTAAAGGAGGCATTTGGACAATGCGCCTAACTTGCTTTAACTTGGTCAGGCTGGACTAGATGATCATTGCAGGTGCCTTCCAACTGCAAGTATTCTATTCTATTTCTTACTACTCCATCCTACACAACAAGAATACAAAACTTAATCTTACTTTAATGCTTTGTAGGTGATTTCCTTGACCTCCATGTCAAAAAGCTCCTTTGCAGCATATTTAAAAATGTGTTCCAGGTAACCATCAGATCTCTTCCCATCATGCCTTACTACATCTCCCTCCTTCATGTCATCAAACCTTAGAAAACAACAGAAAGAAAGATCAGCTCCAAAATGTCAATCTTTCACTTCAATAAAGTAATAAGTTTTCCCCTTTCTCTATCTCTCCCACCAAAGAGTTGTGTCGCAGTGAGAATATATTAACATTTTTATTTATTACAGCTTAAAAACCGAAACAACTATCCAGGACAGCAGTAAAATGAGGAAAAAAAAGCCCCTAATAAAAGGCTGCAGGACTTTCCATGTTCAGAAACCTCAAGCAACAGCAGTTTATAAGAACACACATTTGACACACCCTAAAGACTTGGTAACCAACAGCCATTCACTGCTCAGGAAACATTTCTGGGGAAAAAAAGCTAAATCCTTTTTAGCCTGTGAAAATATAAAAGTACTTCAGTTTGTTTACAATTCTCCTACTCCAGGAGCTGCTTGTCATTGTGTTATGCATCTATTGTCTATACACAGTGTACCAATCAGTACAGTTACAACCAGGCAAGAAGACTGTACCTTTATGGTCAGTGCTACACTATGGTTCAGGAGAGAAATTTGGTGAGATCATATCCAATGGGCATCCTGTTCACCTGCAGGTCCACTTCTTCCTCTGTTTAAACCAGCACTGGGGAGCACAAGTGGCTGGATTACAAACTGCACTGGTACGTGTGCTGGTGGTGGCCAAAGGCTGATTCTCTGAGGGCTCACAAGGGAGAAATCAATAGGGGTGTGTGGCAATGCTTGTTTCAGGAAGAGATATTCGTCTTCAGCTTAGCAAACAGACAGATTATGTCCTTTGCTCTTACATGTAAAAGCCTCTCTAGATATAATTACCTTCTTCCCAGAACATCCAGACACGACCTTTCCTGGCCCACACGACCAGACAGTGCCTGAGCAGCACTCTGAGTACAGCATTAACCACAAAATCAAAGGGAAAATTACCACAGGAAACACCTCGAAGAAAATGCTGAAGTTTTAAGAATGATGGGGAACTATTTTAATCACTAATGAGCCAAAGTTTACAAATGTAGTGTGTCTGTGCCCCTTATGCCATGCCACTGCATCTACTGCAACTTTTGTTTAATAACCTTGATTTTGTTTCATGACATGTCTGGTAATTTTAGCCAACTATTTCCTCGCATTCTCGAACTACCAAAGTGAGTTGAGAACTTAAACTCAAGTTACGTAGTTCATACTACTTTTTAATACCAAGCTCTTTACCACAAATTGCTACTGTGCTGGGACTTGTCTTCAGAGAAACAGTTCAAGTTATATAACTACCTCTGCAAAATCTACTTTTAAGACCTCAGGAGAGCAAATATTCACGTCATCAGGTCTCACAGCATCAACTAGTATTATCAGATTATCCTTCTAAAAATTAACATTACTTTCCAAGAGGAACTGATCCAATAAAATGGGTGTATTCTGCATGAGAGCTTGTTCTATCATTGGACAGGCTGATTTAGAAATAAATTACTATCTCTATGTAATTACATCTGTGAGAACCTTATTTATGTAATTCTATGTAGCAATCTCTGGTAGAAATGATCATAGGAGCTACACTACAAGCATAGCTCTGAAAATGTTACCACGGTACCACTTAAACTTCTCCAGTCCAGATTAGCTCCAAGCAGGACAAAATGAAAAGGATTATTTTTTTTACATTTCCAGGGCTGTTTTGTGCAAGAAATCATGTTGATTGCTCCACTACCATCACCTTGGAAAGATACCAAGTAACATCTGTCACACTTGAACAAAGATCAGCGAATAGCGAGACCAGCCTTTGTAACTAAGCCTGAGAATTAAAACACGCAAGCTGCTTTGTGGTGAGTCAGCCATGAAATAAACAGAATCTCTTCAGTGCTTTGTGCGATTTTCATCTAAAGCACATCTCAATTTTATCTAATCTTGAAAATCTGCTGTCTTCAGAAAAAAAAAAAAAAATTAATAATTTCCTGAAAGGAATCAATTCTACATGAACATATCAGGAAAAGTGGAAATTTACTGTCAAGATGCTGCTCTGAATGAGAGGGAAACCACAGAACAGATGGTCAGCCCCATGGCTGCATCCCAGCATCTTTGTGTGAGGCCCAGCAGTTGGAGAGGGCAGGCAAGACTATCCAGCTCTACACAAGCTGAAGCCCAGGAGAGCACTGAATGAGGTCAGCACCCCCAGTCATATATAGGAGCAAGCTGGGAACTTGATAGAGTCCAATGTAATATTATTGCATCAAAACAGAAATAAGGAACTACCCATTCAGGTTTTGATGCAGGGCTTTCTTTCTTTAAAAAAGAAAAAAAAGGTATTCATTTGAGAAGTTTTACATTTATGTTGAATGTGCTCAAAGTGGTGCTGTCATCAAAATAAGGAAGCAACCCATTACAGAACTACTTACAAAGTATCTACAGATACTTCAGTCACATCTTTCATAGACACATTTTTCTGTTCCATTATCTGGACAATTTCACCTGTAGGGAAACATACCACATTTTACTTTCAAGATAAAGCAAAATACACATGCTGTACCTCTGTTTAAGAGAACAGTATCCTAACATTTATATGTGCTTATAGTCGTCTTCTGCAATTCTTACTAGAGTAACTAGTAACTGAGAAGCTTGATGCTTCCAGCTCTGAAAAAAAAGGCCTTCAGTTTGCTCCAGACTTTGCATAAAGCTGTACTTGAGCCCATTAGGTGAAGTTTGGAAGATGTTTCTCCACTGCAGGAGGAAAAGGTGGGTATGTAGTTTGGACATGAAGCCTAAAGACAAGAGCCACATCAAAAAGCCACTGATGCTACGCACTAGCCTCAGTAGAGATTAAAAACTACAAACAAGCAAGACAATGGTTTTACATATGGATTTGCATAACTCTTAACTTTCCTACAAGGCTGACAAAACCAAATACCTGAATCTTGTTTTCAGATGAATACCAACTTAGAAGGACAGCATTTTTTCACGTTGTCTTCCCCATACAATACCCGTACTACCAGTACCACAAAAACGTGTTTATTTTTACAGTAGAAAACCAGCCAACCTTACAACTAAAGCAGACTTGAAAAAAGCAAAGTCTGACATAATGGCTATTCTAATAGTGGTGATTCACTTGTATCTTTATAAATAGTAAGTCCAAAGAAGCTTTAACCTGATGTCAGGACACAATCAACTTCTTGTGAATTATACAAGGCAGTGTAGAAATCTTCCCTCAAGGCTTCCAGTTTTTTGTCATAACAAGGCGCCACAATTACATGGAAAATTTTATCAGGAGACAAGTTCTGTGGAACACAGAAGACAGCACATGTGATCTCCATGAAGAGAAAAGCAGCTTTTGAAGGACAAGGACAAAAATACCAGCATAAGCTCTCTGCAGGTAACACCAGTGATCAATCCCAGGCAATTACGTGTAAAGACTGCTGCACACAGTTGAAGTGATTTGCCAGAAGGCACAAAGCATCAGCAAGAAGCAGCCAAAGTCAGTCTTCTGGCTGAAACTTTTACTTATTCCTCAGGCCACATTTTTTGCAGCTTTTGACTGCCTTAGAGAGTGAATGCATGTCAGGACTTCAGAATTCTGTTTCTACTTGCCATTCACTCTCATCCACAGCAAGCCCATCAGTATTTCTCTCTGTGGGGAGGGAGCAATACTTCTCTATATAATCTGGAGTCAGTTAAATAGGACACATAAAAAGGACAGCAACTTTTTCAATACACAAAATGAGGATAACAAGGGTAGTTGCTAGGATATAATGCTTTTATTGATCTCAGGCAACAGGGTAATTTCTACATTATTGTCATCCACTCCTGTTTTGGCTGTGCTATAGAACAAGAATCTCTTTAGCTACCCTGGATTTAATTTTATCCGTAAGTATGTAAATCCATGTTGCAGTGGGAGCGTGAGAATTGCTGCCAGCTCACACTGCATTACACAAAATGAGGTTCTTTGTACATTCTTATTATCATAGGCACTGGTATAGCAGCAGAGCACCATTTATTCTTCAAGCAAAGGACAAACTATTCAGGAAGATACTTTATCACTTTATAATATCATTACTGTGAGAGTGGTGAGGCACTGGAACAGGCTGCATAGGAAATTGTGAATGCCCCATCTCTGGCAGTGTTCAAGGCCAGGCTGGACATGACCTTGAGCAAGGCCTAGTGGGAGATGTCCATGGCAGGGGGGTTGGCACTAGATAATCTTAAGGTTCTTTCCAACCCAAACCACTCTATGATTCTATGAGATCTATATTTGGTATTAAACCCTATTAGGCCTTCTTTTTAGAAGAGTAATGTGGTAAAAATTAATCAGAATTACTTACCTGCTGCCTGGCAAAGTAACCCTTCACCAGGGAGCCCATGATCTGCTGTGGAGACTTTGCAGTGCAAATGTGAGAGGTCACAAGATTGGTAAGTACCCTTTCAGCATACCGGATCCAACCTTGAACAACAGAGACTCACAGTGAGAAGTGACACACAAGCATGGCAAAGTGGTAGCAGTCACAGAACAGCTCTTAAAAATGAAGACACCTTCACAGTAGGTGAGACATAGCTGTGTAGGCTGGAAGCCCCACCTTGGGAACTGCAAGAAACCTCAAGGCTCTGTTAATAATGCTTTACAGTTGGCTATCAAGAATTCACTGTGTGAATTCTAGACCTAAAAGCCACTGAACTTCATGACCTATTACACCCTTCCTAATGCATACATTTAACAAAGCAGAAAGAACTGTACCCCAGCTAACAAAGCGCAGGTTGACCCTCTAGACCTCAGATCACCAGACACAACAAATGTACTCTGTTCAGCTGCTTAACTGTAACCTTTTGTTTCCTGAGATTTAATACCCATGCACCCCGCCTGCTTGCCTCCTCTAGAACAGCAGTCACATGAAAGCATTATCATAACATGCACATGGATTACGGCTGGAAAAAAAAGGCTTCTTTTACTATTGTTAGAGTAGCCACACCTTCTGAAACACCCACACACTCAACCACACACTGAAATCTCTCTGTATTAAACATTCTTAGTTACTCAAGAGTTCCCCCTCCCTTGCACCCAAGTCCTTCAGCATGCAGGCTATGGCAAGCTACATACATTCATTCACACCACCCCCAATATGCAGAGAAGTTCTATTATTCACCATTTCCCAGGACAGGAACCAACAAATGAACAAATGAAGATATTTATTTAGAGTATGCAATTCTTTCTAAGGCACTGTAACTCTTACAACAACAGTCCAGACTGAGAACCAAACACCTGAACTATGCAGAAGTGTCAGCCAGGTTTGTAGGACACGTGCTGCTTTTGGTGCTGACAGTCAAAAATATCACACTTAAGTCTTTCATCTTCAGACAAATTAGTGCTTACATAAAAGAAAAAAAGTTCTGTGAAGTGCATGCTGCCAGGAAAGGTAAAACCTGTAGGTTAATTCTTAAGTTTGAAATTAACACATACATATAAACACTTGGTAACATTTAACTCAGAACACTGACACAAAGGCCAACAGCAGCACAAAACTGGTATCCACATGGTGTTCAGATGGTTTGTCCCTCTAAAGCAGAATATTTATTTTCCAAATGTAATAAAGTTTTACTGATGAAAATGAGAAAGTTGTATCAGGGAAACACAGGGATCCTCCAATATTGCCAATTCTTGTTAAGGTGCAGACTTCAAGATGAACAAATACTGACCTCCGTGTGAAATCTCAAAGACATATCTTCAACAACCATTCATTCCTGTTGTAGAAAAAGCAAGGGACTATAGACTTACAAATCAGGACTGTGCTGAACTGCTAGACTCTGACAGAAGTCTGGTTAATGTCCAACTTCAGCTAGGACTTTTAAGCCCAAGATGCTACTTGCAACAAAGGACTTCCTTTCTTGGTGCTTGGTACAAAGACCGTATTAGCACATATTGCATGTTATGTATATTCTATCTCTCAAGTGGCTTTAGTCTCAAGTGCTGTCAAAACAGAGCAAAACCAGCTTCAAACAAAATAAAACCAAAATTAAATTTTTTTTTTAAAAAATCTGCCTTGCACTTCAGTAGCATTCCTGGAAGGTCCTTCCTTGTACGGCAACTGTGATTACCATTAACTACCACAGCACTCCTGCTCTGAGGCTGGTTTTAATTGGGATGGTTTGGGTACTGTAGTCATGAAGTATACAGACATCTTCCTAATTCCCAATAGACTTCTGGCACGTGTTGTCCAAAGCAATTTTTTATATCTTAAATTGCTTCTTTCCTTGCAACAAATGGAACAAGTGCTTTGTAGTTCCAGCTCCACAGTGACCATTAGTCACATTGTCATTATACAAGCAGTCTTGGTGAATGAGAGCATAAGGCATTTATCAGCACTTCACATACGCACTGTTTTCTGCCTACTCATGAACCAGGCTGAATTACAGGAAGCCAAAGATACCCAGTTCTTTTATCAATGTACCTCTGTACCATACAGACCTATACCCTTCAGAAACTCATTCAGATTCTCAGCCATTTGGTAGTTTGTGTTAGCATCAAAGAACAAAAAAAACACTATAAATCACTATAAATTCTTATGTACTGTGATGCACTTCAGAAGACATTATTTTTAGTGGTTTATCATGAGCAGATCACAGATGCATACTAAAAATATCTATTCAACAGTATGAAGTGCAGAAAAACTAAGACTACTTTCGCTACTGTAAAACATTGGTCCTATAAAAGGAAATTTATTTCATTGACTGAGACAAAAGCATGTGAATCCTCAACAGTTACTCTTCCTACTTCTGCTGTAAGCCTGCCCTGTTAACCTGTTCTAGAGTTCAGAGGTTGGCAATGCATTAAAAATGCTGGCTGGTTCACAGAGCAAGTGCTTCATCTTGCTTACCTATTCGGTAAGTTAAGGAAGATAACTTCTAGAATATAACATATACAATCAGTAGCTACACTACCGTACTTTAAACAGGACTCTTCCCCTGCCCCAGCAGCTCACTTTGAGAGCAGGAGGAGGAGGTAAACAAATAAGACAGATAAAAAGCCCTTTTATCAGGCTCTGGGACTATATGGCTATGCTCTTTTGTTCATAGTAGATTTTACACGACAGACCACTCCTGCAGAGCATGATATTTCTGTGAAAAGTTTCACCTGAAGACAAGTAAGAGTAAAGCAGTTACACTTGAGTTCACATTGACCTTCTAGCTACACAACTATAGAAAAACCATTTTGTGATAAACACACCCAGTAAACATCATTTCTGGAACAAATTTATGTGATCTGGGGGTAGAGAGAGGAAGGAGAATGAGGAACAGCAAATGCACCCAGACAATTAAAGTCAGGGAATGCAGTGAACAAGCTTAAATATGACTGATCATGGGGTGGGTTTTTCCCCTCTACTTGTTGTCAATGGGAATGAAACACCATATGCTTTCAGACTGGGTTCATAGTGGTATTTTGGTTCAGTTTTCTACAAACAAAAAGAACCTGTGCTTCTACTAACACCTAGAGCAGAGCAGATAGCCAACACCAGAACTAGCACTGCAAACAGAAACAAGCCTTTGTAGAACAGACAAGAAAAGTGCTCCACTACTTCAAAATATTTCCAATAAAAGCAGTAGACCATCTGAGCTGAGTTTCGAGATGAAGAAAATAAAGATTAGCTTAGAAGTTCTAAAAGAAATCCTGAGTTTTGAATTTTCACTGAAACATGTACAGGACAAAGCTAAGTAATGGAGGGATTGGTTCAACTTCACAGCTTTTGCATGAAAACCCAACAGAGTATGTCTGCTTCTGAAGATAGGAGGTAACACTAAGATAACAGCAGCAGAGGGGGGGAGGGGAAAAGTACAAGTATGATTCAAATAGCAGTATTTAAACTTTCAAACAGTGACAACAGCAGATTCTGGGTATCACCAAAAGCAACTCTTACTCTCTGGTCACCTTAACATTGCTTTAAAGAATGCAACCCACTTAGGATATTTCAAAGCTGTTCTCTGGGCAATTTCTACTGGAACTATATGATCTTGAAGGTCCCTTCTAACCTACAAACCATTCTATGATTCTATGAAAGGTAGAAAGAAGTATTTTTGTATTTTTATTTGCCTTTTGAAAAGCAACACCATGAACCTTAATGTGGAGTTGAGGGGGTAGGCAAAGATGTTACTTTTACCTCTTTGGATACTTCTTTAGGAAAGTGACTCAAACTGAAACAATGGTGTGCTAAGAAATGGAAAAAGTAAACAGTGCCTCAGTGTTCTACATCTTTTCAGTTGTGATAAATACAGGTTCCTTTCATAACAACTAAATTTCAGGTGCAAAATTCTCAGGAGTGAGACATTTACTGAGCCGGGTCTGTGATGTTTCAAGTGGGAATTATTTTGGCTTTGGCAGTATTAGCCATAATCATCTCACAGTCAGTAAAGTCACGTGCTGCATTCTCCTAGGCCTAAGCAGCAAGTTCAAAACTTTGCCTGAAAAAACAAAGGTTGTGGTTTAAATTATAGCAGTTCACAAATTTCCTTAAGGATTCTTTTCCGTAAGGAAATGCCCTGTTCAACTCTGGTCTGAACACAACGGCTGCAGCCACCAACTCGCCAGTTCTACTTTTGATAAATTTCTGCCAAGGTCTTACACAAGGCAATAAAACCTCAGTGTTTCTGAACCTCAGTTTCATTACACAGAGATTCACATGTAATACATGCTGCTTCTACAGAAGTGGTAAGAAATATAACTGACTAATAAATACCACATATAAACACTAGCATAGAAAATCCGTAGTTCAGGTTCATTGTATTATCAGAGGTTGTGGACTACAGGGAAGTTAGGGGTTTGGTGTTTGGTGTTTTTCTGAAGAGCAACAATAGAATTTACACTCCCCACCTTTTACAGAGCTCCAGCAGAAGACGACTGTAAGGTGCAGACAGGGAATTTGTTGCAACCTTTGTATCTGACTGTGTAAGTCCTTACACTGAATTGGCACATGCCTTATCCAGCACCAGATCCCATCCATTCTTTGCATGGTTTACATTTATGGTCACTAACATATGGGAAAGCTCATTGGAAACTAACTCTGTTCTTCCAACAGCCCACAAAAACGGGCCCCTCTAGCAATGCACTGAAATGCATTACAGATGATCAGCTCTACCCATAACAAGTACTGAGTGTGGTATTTGCTGTAACTGAAAAGCAAAGCCAAAATGATATAATTTAGATAAAGCTCCCAAATGACTTCTCTTAGTCCCTTGGTAGTTGCAATGAGACTAGGCTGAAGCACAAGAAGGTCAGAGAAATCAGTTCTCACCAGGGCAAGCAGAGGCAAACATTGGTAAGGCATGCTCCTCCTGGTTCCTCCGTTGATATCGCTGCACAAACTCCCTCTGGCTCTCCAGGAGACTGAAATCTGCAGCTATAGTGGTGTCAAATACATAATGCACCCCTATGAAGAAAAGCAGGAAGGAAAAGTGAATTACTAGAGTGTTTTCCATCTCACAGGCTTCTTTTCAAGCACCAGATCTACAGAAAATCTTGGAGGATCAATGAGTATAGTTTTTTCCCCTCTTCAAACTTCCACAATTAGTAAAGTCTAAAATAGAGATAGCTTTTCAATGCATGGCTTCTATGTCATCAGTTTAAAAGGACCACCAACTTACTAACTAGCAACATGCCAAATAGTTGTCTGCTTCCTTAGGAGAAGCTTGCCTTTCAACATACATTTACTTTTTGTTTAATTGAATGGGATTTTGCACTCTTGGGCTATATGCAGTGACTCCTAAAAAGGAGCATTCTTTACAAGACATACTGAAGTCTCGTATCATTACCCACAAAAATATATCCACTTATGAGGCGTATCTCCCATTGTTGAAGTTGCCTGCAAAGGAACAGGAGCATATCACCACCACTGCAGAGCCCTTCTGTCTGCTCGGTTAGCAGTGTCCTCCCCACATGCCTACGTAACACTGAGCGTAGCCCAGCAGCAAGTGAGCACAGATAATCAATATCCCTACGAGAACTGGGGCCCACCAGGACTCTGCATTCCCTCTAAATGAAGAAAATATACTGGGTACAGATGCATAAAAACTATAAAAAATTTCTATATGTATCAGGAAGCAGTTTATAGGTTTATTGCTATCCTTTTCCTTCCTCCCTCAACTACATTGAAAACCCCACAAACCTATATGCAAAGTTTTGGGGCTTTTTAAATAAAGCTTTGTATGTAAAGAGCAAAGGAAGCATAGCTTTAACATAGAACAGGCAGGTACAATAGTTCTTGTATGTAATGTCAAATTACAGGAAAGGAACTGAGACTCTCCTACAGATGTAATGTGTCAAAAGGACTGGAAGGCATTTACGATAAGAATTCCCTCCTCCCTCAAGTGACAAAATAAGGGGAAATCTTACTGAAGCTCATGACTAACCCATCCCCAACTTCTTGGTAGTGAAGGTTGCAAAGACAGCTCTATTGTTTCCTTCTATTCTGTGACCTTTCCTATCAACAAGATAAATCTGCTTCTGAAACTGATGTTACGTCGTGCTGTGCACTGTCATTAATATCACAGAGTGCGTATTTCAAACTCTAGGCTGTGAAATGGCACTTTCTGACTGTAAGAAGCAGCTCTGCTGAGGAAGCAAAAACCTGGTCATCTCCCCATTCTGCTCCACCATCATAAACCCAAACTTACCGAGACTTTTGAGGAAACCACAGAGTCTCTTGGCTGCATCATTCACAGAGAGATTGAATTTAGCAGCAAAATAAGGCAATGACTGAGGGCATATAGACACTGCCAACACTTTGTGTTTTGAGGTATCACATTTCTAGTAAATAAAACAAAAACAAAGAAAATAAGGTTTCTGATTACGACAGGGTAGGGCTCCCAACTTTCCCTCCCTTTTCCTGTTGTTTTTCCTCAGCATCTTATGATTCAGTGAGCTGTATCATCAAAACCCCTGTGAAACAACTATCAAGGCTCCTGAGGGCAGGCCAGTTCCTCTGATCCTGTCAGTTCCTGGCAGCTCCTCTGATCCTGTCAGTGTTCATCTGCAACCACGGGTAAATGTTTCTTTCATATAACTTGGGGAAATTCACACACACAACCCCCCCCAGCCAATTCTGTGCTTTGTCTCCTAATGGCATTAGGAAAGTTGAGACATTCAGCACCTATGACACTCTAGTAATATGAAATCTTCTAGCAAAGATGAAAAAAAACCCTCTACGTTTAGACATTAATAGCTAGAAAACTGATGTTAACAGGAGCATGGTCATCTGGAGATACAAATCCAACCCAGCAAATTACAGATCTGATTCTCTGTTAAAGTTCCTGTGTCTCCATCACTGAAGCTGTTGAGGGAAACTGGCAAGACAGGACATTCAACAAAACAGTGTTTGTAGGCTCTGAAGAACCCTTTGACAATAGGTGTGCCATTGTACGGCTCTGATGACTGTGACATTCATTTGAAGACTAATCTTTTAGTTGGGATGTTTTCCACATTAGTGAAAACCTTGGAAAACAAACTATAACTAAGCCACAGACAAATCTCACCCTAAAAAGGTTACAGAACATAGTCTGTACATACACACCCTAAATGCTGTGTAATGACCCTTCAAGTAGAGCTTGTGACTACCCAGAAAGACTTTTCCTTGCTCACTCTCCTCTTCTGGACCCCTGAAGTTCAGATGAAGGCCTCTAGACTTCAGGCCTTCACCCATGTAACCCAAAAGATTTGTTTTCTTCCCCATTTTCTTCTCTTTCTTACATGAGAAGATCCTGTATGACAACTATTGTACGGCATTGAGAGTTAACTAGCTGTGAGAAACTTGAATCCTTATGTAAGGAATCCTCTTATTTACAACACTTTTGTACAGATTATGAAAAATCATCAATTCTGGTAGCTTTTGCTTACCAAGTAAGGACACAGAGGCCTGGAGCACAACTAAAATAATTCAGAATTAAAATCTAAACATCTGAACACCATACATAGCAACCAGCTTCCAGGAAATCCAGAACTCAGCAGAAAGTAAGAGAGCAACAGAACATTTGTGTGAATTTGCTAAGAATGTGGACAAGAACTTCTGTTCCAAATATGTTCCTCTTGAATATATACTAAAAACAATTCTACTTGCAGAAATATGGCTTGATAACCACCCAGAGCAGTCCCAGTGATGAAGGTATGAGTACTTATACCCACTGAGCCACAGGCTAATTTATTATTACAGCAATGAGGTAGCTGTTTTCCAAAAATTTTACTACTGCAGGTGCTGCAGCTTTCCCCTAGGGCAGGCTGGACACAGCTCGGAGCAACCTGCTCTAGTGGAAGGTGTCCCTGCCTGTGGCAGGGGGTGGAAGTGGATGAGCTTTAAGGTTCCTTCCAACCCAATCCAGTCTGGGATTCTGTTACTTAGGTTAAAGTGCTGTGATCTTGCATCTTTAGTGCAAAATTATTTTAAGCACTTCCATAATCATCTTGCCTGCAGTTTTCACTTCCTCTCTGCAAAAAGCCTATCCTGCAAATGTTCACATTATGTGCCTTGGGAAAGCAAGCTGCTTAGTCATTCTGTAATTGCCACCTCCTCACGGGAAGCAGCGTGTTAGTGTTTGTGTCACTTTACCTTATTAAGGTTAAGAATACGAAAGAGCTCCTTCTGATTCTGCTGGAAAACTCTGGCTCCTTCCTCCGATGTCATACAGCTGTCACATGCTAGGCAGTCACTAAGGAGTATTTTAGCATTAGCCAACGTAGCAAACTCATTTTTCTGGGGACAAAAAGAAAAAAGGAAACAAGTATTTAACAATGATCAACCAATTTTCAAGATCTCTGCAATGACCCAGCTGAAGGGCAAACGTGCTGTCACTGCTTTCAAGCACAACAATCCAGGACACCTGCATAACATTATTTAGAAATAATCAAAGTTATTTGTCCTATCCTTCCTCATGGCTCTGCTCCTGTTATTACACTGAAACTGAATTTAAGCATAAACACAGATCTGAATTTAGGCCCCTGCTCTGTGTTCTAGTAACTCGATTTGCATTACATTTCAAAGCTGTCAGCTTTGAAATCAACTTCCCAAGCAACTGAGAAAACTTTTACTTGCACTATTAAACACCTTTAACAGCCAGGTGCCTCCCTAAAAGCAACAAGGCTCTTTACCACGAGGCAAAACAATCAGAATGCAGCACTACAACTACACTGAACACATACTGTAAGAGCAGGAGTTTCATGCTTCTGGCTACAATACACTGACATCTCATCTCTGAGGAGAAGCAGTTCTTAGGTAGAGGAGCAACATAACCAGCCAACTTTTAATTACAACATAACTAATCCCCTATGAAGGACCTGTTCCCAGGGACACAGTTCTATATTGAAGAACAGGAGGTGATCTATGTTTGTCTAATGTAAAGACTAAGGAAACATTTTGTGTATCTGTACTACCAAAATTCCTCTTTTCTCCTTGCAAGCTCTGTCTTGAAGACTTGATGTAAGATTTTTGACATATACAGAAGAAGTTATACCTTCAATTTCTGGTTTGTGTTTGCATAGTGAAGGGGTTTGTATGTCACCTTTCCTAAAGATTCTTGATTCTCATGTTAGGAGAGATCTAGAAGTGCTCATAATTGCTAACAACTGCCTCTTGAGTCACATTATATTTAGTACTTTAAAGTTCTCTACTTACAACCTCATGAGGTACACAACAAAAAAGGAACACAAATAGAAGTATATTATGATATTTAGAAGGACCGTTACCTCTTCAAAACCATCACTTGCTCTCAGTGCATCAACAGATGTACTCTGTGTATCATCATTTTTCTGCTTTTTACTGCATTCCTGAAACGAAACATAAAATCCACGTATTATGCCAAACACGTTCACCATTCAGTCAGAACATTTTTGCTGAACTACATGTACCCTTAAAAACTGACCTAGATAATTTGTAGGTTTTTACCCCGTTAAACCTACACCTTCACACACAACGCCTTGTCACCAAAGTGCATTTGCTACGGGGGAGAGAATCCCTCAGAATTCACTGTTTTCATCATATTTACAAGGTTGTTAGTCCCAAAGAGGGGTTAAGCCGAGCACGGCAGCCGCTGACCCGTCCCTCTCGCCGCACTACGCACCCCTCCGAGCCGAGGACGAGGGAAGGGGCTCGGGGCTACGCACCGGAGGGGCCGATGACCTTGGAGCTGACAGCCGACTACCGCTCCGCCCCACGGGGCAAACCGGGACACCACAGCCTCGCTGGCCAGAGAACGGACAAGGGAGAACACGACAGCCCCCGCCGCACTCACCTTTTTGGTGCAGTTCTCGCACTTCATTTGCGCCGGCGCCCCCCGGTCGTGCCGCGGCTGCCGAGCGCTCCTGGCCGCCGGGGCTGCAGGGCAGGATTAGAACGGGGCAGGCCGGTGAGCTCCGCGCACCAGCACCGCCCGCCGCAACCCGCCCGTCCCCACCGCCCTTTGTTGCCGTGCCCGCCTCCTGCCCCGTACCGCCCCCGCCGGGCGAGCCCTGCGTCCGCAGCCAATGCAACCCCCGGGGCAGCCCCGCCGGGCCCCTCACGTGCACCGCAATTTACTGACCTGTAATTAAACACCGGCCGCCGCCGCCCCGTCCCTCCCCGCTGCCCCAGCCCGTTACGTGGTGCCAGAAGGCACCGAGCGCCGCCCGCAGCCCTCCTGGAACACACACGCAAGGCAAAACCCGCTCGGCAACCGGAACGGGCCCCCCCGGGGGAAGGTGTCCCGGCAGGAGCGCCGGCCGCCCCGCAGCACGGCCCCGTCTCCGCCAGCACCGCGGGGGCTCTGCCGCCGCAACACCCTCCCCGCTGCCCTCTCGGGCCTTGGCACCCCGCCGCCGACACGGAGGGACAGCTCATCAGCTCCGCGGGGCCCCTAAAACCCCCAGAACGACCCAAGGAGGAGGGGTGGAAGGATGAAGAACCGCACACCGCACCTCGCCGCCGCGTCGGTCGCGTCCCCGGCGGGCAGAGGCTGGCCGCAGCGGCGGGCGGAGCCGGCAGCGCCTCGCCCTCCGCCTTGTCACCGGCAGGTTCCCGGCTGGGCCCGCCGCCTCCCCGCCCCTCCGGCGCGGCGGGGCTCATTGTGGACCTGAGCAGCGGCACGTAGCCGCCGTCGGCAGCGCGCCGCCGCACGTCCACGATACAAGCTCTGCCGAACCGGGAACCCCCCTGCGCCGCTCGGTCACACCCGGGCGGCAAAGCGGGAGCGGGCTTGGGACCTGCCGGGCACCGGGCACTGGCCCGCACTGAGCTGGCCCCGAGCTTGGCCGCTGCCCTGCGGACAGGCTCCCCAGAGAGGTGCTGCAGGCGCTTCGCGTGTTCTTAAACCATCTCTTTCTGTGTATTTTTATACACATAATTCTGCGGTTACAGAAATGGGTGTTTTGGGTTTTTTTTTGTCCCCCTGATTTTTGTTTTCTCTCAGTTCCTTTAAAATGAAACAACGTTACGGACGTTTCTAAACACAACTTCATTACCGGTTTATTTAACCGCTACGCTATCGTCTCCTGTAACAAAACACAAGGCTTAGCGATGCCGTTCGCGGGCAGGAATCACACCTCCTAAAACACAGCACCGTTTAATACACACAGCAGCCTCCCACAAGCTCGGAGGCCCCAGAGCATCACGTAGGATGCTTCTGGTCCATGTCACAGCGCTTGTCTTCCCAAACCACGGCTCGTGACATTTGAACAGAAAGGTTCCATCACCTCTTGCTCCTCTTTTACGCCGAGCCCATTCAAACAGCAACGTCAATCACAC
>JBCJKH010050112.1:1770-16195 GCA_039877255.1 Loriculus beryllinus | reverse complement strand
CCTTGAACACTGCCAGGGATGGGGCAGCCACAGCTTCTCTGGGCAACCTGTGCCAGGGCCTCACCACCCTCACAGTGTGAGGAACTTCTTCATAATATGTAATCTAAATTTCTCCTCTTTGAATTTGAAAGCTTCCTTCTTGTCCTATCCTTACTGCACCTTGTCAAATGCCCCTCTCCAGCTTTCTTGTCAGCTCCTCTAGATACTGGAAGCTGCTCAAGGCTCTCCCCGGGTTACGACAGTGCATGACATCTTTGGAGTAGTGACCATGAAATAGTAGAATTCAGGACCCTAAGAGCAAAACAATACAAAGCTTGGATTTAAGGAGAACAGAATTCAGGTTTAGTGGTGTAACCCTGTGTTTGACTGTCTCTAGATATGGACCTTATCCAGAGACCTGAAACATTTTCTGTGAAAAAAACACCAAAAAACCAACCACAAAACAAACGAAACAAACACCACAAATAAAAAACCCCCAACAACAACAACAAAATAATAGAGAAAGGAGGCCACTGATGCTTTTAACTTCCCAAGAAGTGTTTCTGCTCTCATGAGAGTGTGAAAGTCTTAGCTGCGCGCAGAGCTCTCTAAAGCTGTGAGACAAAACTGTTCACAGTGAAAGAAGCAGGCTAACTCATCCATAAATTCAAGCGCTAAGCTTCAGATATTTCTTGAAATTTCCTTCGTGATTATGAGTTCACACATTTGTGCTTACTTGAGCTTGCAACTTCAGTGTGAAGTGAATAGCTGTGGGGATTAATGCAGAGCTAAGCAAAGACATTTATAGATGAAAGATTGATTCCAAATTCACTTCCTGAAGTCATAATCTTAGAGTACAGTATTTTGGTCACTGTAGTGATGAGCAGGCTATATAATTATCTATATTACCTATAATTATATAGAAAGCTAAACAAAGTTAGGTTTGTGTTAAGGTGCTTTTAAGTGGCTCAGGAGCCAAGAGCACCTTTTATCCAACCTCATCGGTTTCACTGGTGCAGCTAAATCTGGAGGCCCTGTATTGGAGCATTACATTGTGTTTTTGCAAGTGGATTAAGCCAAACAATTGAAAATGTTTAGACATTTCATCTTTTCTGGATTTAATGGGATGTGGCATAGCATTTTTGAGAACTCAGCAAGGAACTTATTTTAGATGTTTAAGTATCAGATAATCCACTTAACTATATATCAGTTTATAGAATTTCCAGTCCTGGGTAGAATAATGGAAAAGCTGATATTATGGGATTGGATTAGTGAAGACAGATGATAGCAGTGCAATTATAATGTTTGTCAGCATGGCTTTATTGAACATAGGTTTGGTTGGACACTTGATCAAAGGAAATTGGAAAGCTTTGTGCATAAATATACCAAAGTATCTTGTCAAATGCTTTTAATGAGTACTGAGCAATAATTTGGACAATAATGAGGAATAGATCATATGAGTAGATATCCTTGTTTGTAGAAAACTTTCAAGTGATTAAGAACAAGTGAAACAGCATTCCTGTAGCTAATGAAACAAATTTTAGAGATGTTTTACTGGCATTTTACAAGATTGGCACTGAGCCCAGCACTAGTCAACAGTGTCATTAATGATCCAAAAGTAAATATGCAATCACAGCTGATAAAATTTGTGGGTGTCAAAATGATGAAGCACCTATAAATAATAATGAAGACAAGACATTTAGAGAGGGCAGTTTTGACTGCTTGTCAGCTAGGTCTGTGCAAATGGTCTTTTTATTACAGACAAATGCAATCTGCTGCCTTTAGGAATGCAGGTAACTCTTGAAGAATAGATGGTAGTGTTTTGAAAACATTGACTCTGAAGATAATGTTGTGTGTATAAGTCTGCGCTGGTAGTCACAGACTGGGAGTTATGTGTGTGTTTCGGGGGTGTGTGTGTGTCTGATCAGCCCTTTAGGTGTACTGGGAGAGGAGCAGTCGTTTAAAAAGACCTGGGAGCATTGAGCAAACCCACATTGGTATCTTTTGGTGTCAAGATATGTATAAACTAATCAGGGAGGAGAAGCAACACATAAAATGATTAGAGGGCTGGGGAATACACTTTTGATAAATGATTTAGTGATCTCAGTGTCTTCATTTTGTCTGAAAGCTGATTGAGATGTGACCTGATTGAACTTCAGAAGTAAACTCTCCACAAGAAATTGCAAAGTATTTAAGAGGCTATTTAAGCTAACAACAGCATGGCAAGACCCAGTGTTGGATGTCAAAGGATACTTGGGCAACAATTTTTAACAGAAGTAATTATCATTGCAGCCAAGGAAATGAGGGACTGAACTCGATGTCTCCAAACAAGCTCCAGATAATCTGTGTGAGAAATGCTGTTACCAGTACTTGCTGGGCTTTGACCCAGGGTTGCACCACTCAGAGGTGATGGGTGACAGATCATTTCTCGTGTTCTCACTTACAAAACTTTTCCACTTCAAGCCTTACTTTAAGTCCTAGCCCAGGATCCTGAGGCAACATGGGTGTTTTGGGCAATGTCACTACTGCTGTAGCTGTAGCCATATAGAGCCACATAGTTCATTAAAATTGTTTATAGGACTGCAGTAACAGTCATATAATCACATCTCGTCCTGTGATAGCCTAAACCAGCTTCCAGACATATAGATGGGGAACACCATGTGCACCTGACCACACAGAGCAAGCCGGACCTGGGACCCCACTTGCCAAGATAAACCACCTTGGCTCCATTGTGCCTGCATGCACCCTCCGCAGAGATGGTTTTGAGAGGTACACTGTGGACCTAACTTTTAAACACCTTTCTTCTGTACATGTCCAGTCCGGGTGACTCTTATCAACTTGATGCTTATATGCTGCTTGATGTCTTCCTCCAAGCAGAGAGGCTTTCAGGCTGTATTTCATTTTATGTATCTGTGTAAAAGTATTCATTTTATAGCTGAGGCTTCTCAGCTTCACAGCAGTGGTGAGTTCTATTCTTCTGTTTCACTACTCTTTCTCTAGAGCTCAGATATAAAGCCTTCCTGTTAGTTGCTCTTAATGTAGTCGCAATCTGTTGTGCTGCGTTAACTTGTGAATACATTGTCTAGCAGACTCATTTTTATGCTAAAAGAAGACAGGAAGGAGCAGGGAAAGGAGGGGAGAAAACACTTGTAATAGAAGCAGCAATATGGGAACATGTCAGAAATAAGAATAAGCAATCTTTAGTGCTGCAGGACCCTGTCTTTTACCTAACCTCTGACAACTGTGGTTCAGGTCAGAGTCTTTTCAGTGACTCCAGTGGACTTTGGATAAGACTTTTGTACTAAGGTTGAGTCCTAGACTCCTGTAGGCAAATCATGTATTCCCTTCCCTTCCCAGTCACTACCCAGGGGCAGCAGATACTAGAAGGGATGTCTTGTTCATCTATAATTTCCACATTGTTTGTTTTAATTAATATGCCAGTAAAGTGGCAACACTTTAGTAAGTCGCTAGGTATACATTAATCTTGCACAAATAATTGCACTTAACCTGAACAAACTGCTCTTTCCCTCTCATTCTAAGAGTGAAATTTTATTCTTTTGGCATTCTCCTGTCAGGGTGGTGGTGGACATAACCATCAAGCACTGTGGGAAAAGAGGCAGCGGGTGGAAATTACTACGGGCACAACCAAAGAAGAGGAAAATGAATGGATGTGAGGGTCGAGGGCTCAAATATGCGTTTTGAGAGAACTGCAGGAGGACAGTAAGCAGGGTATACTTGATGATGCCTGTTGCTCCCTAGAGGCATCCAGGGAGACAGCTGTTACCACCCGGAGGTGCTGTGCATGTATGCCTTGGAGGTGAGGGTATAGAAACGGCCTGTCATCACTTCCACGTTCTCCACCAGCTTTCCTCCTTTTGATGCTTAGAGGACAAGTTTGGCCATGGTTGTGATATGATGCCAAAGCCTTGGTGGGGCCTTGGATGGAGAGAAGGTAAATGGAGGTGGTAGGGGAGCAGTACAGACAGGATCAGGGGATTGGGAAGGAGCCAGAGAGAGAGACTGCAATTGGGAGCATTCAAGATTGCAGCCTGGAGCAGAAACACTCAAGAGTTTTAGTTACCAGTCAAACTTTCTGTCACAGGCACTTTCAAGTGTGGAGGTAAGAGGACAGTAAAAGTTCAGAAAAGGCCAAATAATTCCCTCCATCCCGCAAGGAGATTCTGGGGCATGTGTTTACAGCTTAAAAAAAAATGGAGGAAATGGAAAAAGCTTTGAGTTATTTTGGTGAATCAGGCCCAAGGGCAGTTTTAGAGTCTCAAATGCAAAGACTTCAAAGAGGAGCATTTAGAGGGTGCACATTAGCACAGCTTTGGCCCCAAGCTCTTTGCAGTATGTTCCAGCAGCTTTATTGATTCTATAGACTCACAGGCAAGGCTCTATATTGTTATAAGCCAACACATGGCAGACTTTTATGTGCACCTTGTTGGGAAGAGGCAAGTTCTAGAACAGATCCAAAATAACTAATCTCATCTGAAAAAAACTTGGAACTCATCACTCTTATTTTTATTGGTTTCCTGAAATACCAGGCTCTTCAGAGGAGAAACAGATGGGCAAAGATGCCCGTCACTACAAGCTCTCGTTTTAATGTTAAATCTAATGCAGGTTTTGGGTAGTAAGTAGAGTAGACAGTTTGGAGTTTACAAAGGACAATTACAGAGGAACCTAACATCTGTATGCTGTTGCTGCTATATCATTTTATCTATTTAACTACCTGGCTTGTGTTTATTTTAATTTATGGTAAGCCAAAAACTACAGAATTTTACATTGAAGGCTTAAAGGTCAGAAAGCTGCTAGCAAACAAAGCTAATTTATACACTATAAATATGACCTTAACATGGGAGCTCTAAAAGAGGATGCAGGTTAGCCTTTAGGCACTTAATTTTCTCCAGAAATCTTTCTGAAGCTGGAATGCTTATAAAGGTATTATGAAGGTTCATGACCTTTCCTGAGAAATCTGCATCCAATCTGAAGCAAACCTGGGACTGTTCAGCAAGTTTGAAAGAAACTGGAGTTAAGCTCAACATGAAGCTCATTATTCTTACTTAACACTGCTTTTTGGAAGCCTGTCTTCAAAGAAAATTATAGTAATTTTTTTTTTTTTGTGCTAAAAAATCAAAGAAAGTGGCAACACCAAAACCAGACGTGTGTAACTATAACTTATATGTTCCCGGATTCCTGCTTTTAACTTTGAAGTCCAGTGAAATTTGAATATTTTAGATTTTTAATTGCTAATCCACTAGAGCAACATATGTTTAACAGTTCAAGAAAATTATATTCTGAACAATACATAGGGGTGACAACTATTTCCAGACGGAAATAGTTTCTTCTGGTCACGCTACTGGTGATTGCTGTGTTACACTGAGCTTCTTGACCCCCAACACCCCTGAGGTTTTCTCCTGATGTTAAGATAGTAGCCCACATAGCTGTTGCTGTGACATCTGTCAAGGGCCCTTTTGCTACTCCCCTCTTTCCTGTTATCACCAAGGACAGGTGCCTGAGTGCCATGGTTAGGTCTGGTTTTGGGGATGTGGCACAGGGGGAGAATCTGTCCCTGGAGCAACCTGGTTTTATAGCTCTTGTCTCACCCATAGCACATTTCCCACCCTGGAGAGATCTCTGGGTCATTTCTGTACAGCTTGTCAAATAAGGCAGTGCTTCTGCAGGAGGGATTGAAGTGTCCAGGTCCCACTAATTACTGTGAGGAACAAATACTATGGCCAGGAGTGCATTTCACTTCCCTTCCTAACTCAGTTATGGACTCCCTGTAGTGAACACTGAAGGACAGAGCTAGAAAAGGGTTCAGATGTCTACCAAAGTATTTGGACAGATACTGCTGTGCCATACCATTAGATACTATTTAGTCATCTAATAACACTTGATAAGCCTTAGATACTCATTACTTTCCTTCTGGGTTCACAGACCTGCTAGGTAGATCTGTTCTGTTCTGGAGGCTGGGAGAGATGTACTAGAGCATGCCAAATGGCGCAGGACACCTATATGGGGGCAAGAGAGTTAAGCCACTCATGCCAGTATTTGCTTTAGCACGGCACCCTATTGTGGAAGCTGCCTTTTAACCTTGGCAGTTCTGCCTCCCTGGATGCCATCAATCCTGCTCTTGCATGTGCAAAGAACTGAACCTGAAATAAGTAGATATGTACCAAAGTGTAGTTAACACTTACCAGATTGTGCCTCATGCAACACATAGGTGAGGAAAAAAATATGCATGCATTTTTTGTAACATTGATTGAAATCTTGACCTAAGAAGAAATTTAGGAAAATTGAGAATGTGGACTCTTGGTATAATTGGACAAATCTCACCCCTTCTTTGTACTGAACACAGAGCTAGGGTGAGATAAATGCTGGCTGAGGATACCTAACTCATCCACCTCACTTCTCCCCTGCTGCCATGATTGATGCAGAATTGTTGCCTTTCTCAAAAGCCCGGTAGATGTTAGAGAAATAGCTGCACAGTTCAGCATATTTCCTTCTGCTTGGAGACCAAAGCAAATCTGAGTTCCAGATGTGTACTACTTGATTCAAAAGGTGAGACTGTCTGAGATCTGGACGTCTGACTGACTGAGCTGGTTTTGTGGTTAAGGGGAATCGTGTCAGTGCAGTCCATAAGGCCTAGAGAGCAGTTTGGCTGAGCAGATTTAAAGATCTCATTTGGGGCGAGTTAAGCAGGTCTGTAGGTTTCAATGAATGCAATTCCATCACAGTCAATACACTAGAGCCCAAATATGAGTTAGTGCAACCTGATTTGCTCTGTAAGATACTTAGAAGTGAAGTGGTGATAAAGGAAAAGTGGATCAAATACTTCTGTTTAATCTAGATGCTTGAAATCCCCTTAAGTTGCAGTTTAAAAGAACTGAATAAGGAAGGACCACCTGAAAATCAGGAATGCCTTTCTGCATTTCAACACATGGTACACTGAAGTCTGAACTCACTTGAGTGCTTCTAGGCCAGCTCTCATATAAATGGCTATTTATATGGCATCACCTTCTGCTTAAAGGGGAAGAAGAGGACATGAGTGAGGCAGCTCTGTGCTTATTTGGGTGAAATCATAAGCCTCTAAACAGTAACACTGAGCTGAATTGCATGCAGCTTTTGGGTTGATTTTTTGCACATCTCAGTACTGCCGCTCTCAAATTCCCTGCCCTCTTGCTGCACACAAAAATTGATGCTCCACTCTTTCTTAGCACCTGTAAGCCAAAAATCTGTGAAAGCATCTGATATAGAAAGGAGCTAAACAATGCCCTATAACATTCTTTACAGTGCTGTTTAATGATTATCTGTTATAATGCTATTTTTTCCTTAGACTGTGGCTGTGATAGGGCTCTGTGATATTTTGTTCATGTTCTAAAAGCTGTTTCTCCCTCAAATACTTTTCCTTTTTGCACTGCTGAATTAGTTTCTTGCAATTTCAGCAGCAGTAGTGATGTTATTGGAATGTCTAATGTAATAACTTGTAATTGAGGTAGAACTGGGAAAGGTGAGGTCTTGGAAGAGCAGCCCTGAAATCTGTATATCTCTCCTTGATCAGCAGCTTCCCAAGACAGAGATGCCTGTTCTACTGTTTTACAGATGTCCATTGCAAGAGCTTTCCCTGTAACTTTTACTTACTGCATATTTTCATGCGGTATTAAAAAATTTATAATGTCCTTATATATGATAATGGTGGCATATTATCACATGGGCTGGTTTCCATTTGTCATTGACGGTGCACATTATAAGGAAGGTAAGGCAGAATGCAGGCACTCATATACTCATAGCTTTTAATAAACTGAGACTCTGTAGGAGAGAAGGCCAGAAGGAAATCTGTTGTCCTTGTAAAGAAAGACTGGTAGTTTTTCAAGTGTGGATGCATTGCTAATGGGGAGAGAGAAACTAATATGCCATGAGCTGGTATTTGTATTGATCCCAGGATGTTTTACATCTGTCAGACTTTAAGGAAGGAATCTCAGTGTAACACACCTTCAGGACAGAGGGTATTTCAGGAAGAAATAAGAAATCTCTACTTGAGCTGGAACAATTCACAACAAACACCCTGTTTTTCATAGCACTCTTCATTTTCAAACGAGCTATGTGATGCTAGTGTGACCTGCCAAATAAAGAAATGCAAAGTAATACCTAAGAGAAAGGCTGCTGCAACTTAAATCACCAATTTATATCCACCCTAACTGTTTACAAACCCACATGTCAAGAGGTGATTAGTGTGCCTGCTCTTCTGAAGGTGGCTTGTTACGCAATAATATATATGTCCTAAATCTGAGGTAATATTGGTTAAGTTAAACATGTTGATTCTATGGAAGCTGGTATCCAGCAGAAATCAATCTATTTAATGAAGCATTTCAAAAATAAATAAACAGCTTTCCATTGACTCTCATATTGACATTTCCTGCTCAATAATAACAAAATCAAAACAATAATATTCAGTTTTGTCAGAGTGAAATATTTGGCAACAGCGCAGCCTGAAAAGAAATTTGGAAGTGTTTTCCTTAGGATGAAAATTCCAGTTTCCAGCAACCTCATTCATATCTTTTAATGATAACTGGAATAGAAATTAGAATGATGCGACAAGCGCTACAAAGAAAATCTCTGTTTACCTGGTGAATATGAATGTATTTTAATGCCATAATAGAATTTAGCTTTACTAGTAACTCTGTAGAGAATATGATAAATGCTGAAGTCTAGCCAAATTCTGTTAGTACTTATAGGCTTAGCTATGCTTAGGCTGATCAATATCTTAAATTTGTTAGAGAAATGCATAGAATTAGAGGCTTTAACCTAATTTGGTGTATTCCACATGGATTACACTATACGCATTTCAGATCAGGGAAAGATTTAAGAATTTATTAGAGTGTCAATTAGAGATAGTTTTGCAATGTCTATTTCCATCTTTTTGGACCAGAATATTGTGAGATTTGCACAACTTTCAATCTCTTTTCAATCAATCAGTGTTAATTCAGCTCTGAGTGAAATTTCACAATCTGCTTCAGGGCCCAGATGCTCCCCTCTTCCTTTGGCACTGTAAATTTCTTCTATTGCTTAAAATACTGTGTTCCCACAGATACTTGCAGCTTGCTAAAAGTTTGTAGAAATCCAAGTATCCCAGAATGCTTGAATAGTCCTTAAATAATCCCCATTTAGCTAAAAGAGCTGATTCCCATGAGCTCCAGAGTTCTCTAGGGCAGGATTCAGTTGCCTGAACACAGGCATCTGGTGTCTCTACCCTACATGGGTACCTGTGAGTGGCTACCAGAGATGGTACAGGATTTATGAGAAGCAGCAGAGGCTCTAGAGTCTGGGAAGGATACACCCACAGTGCCTGAGATTACAGTAGGAGCTAAGATGTTTAGGCAGCTGAATTACGAGTTCAATAAGGCTGTACATTTCAGTTCTTGCCACATTTGTTGGTTAAAAATGTTTTAGAAAAGGTCTTTTCCCTCCCATCTCATCTCTTCTCGAAAATTATTCATGCAGTAATCAGGCAGAGCTTGTGCAGGGAAATTTTACTTTATGCATCCTGTAACAGTATGATTTATTTTTGTAGCCTGTAACTGGATCTGGCTGGGAACAAAGATGTTTAAGAGCAAGTTTACACTGAAGTTGTGGGGAGCTTTTTTGGTCTGTTTTTCTTTTCTTTTCTCTTTTTTTTTTTTTTTTTTTTAATCTTTTGGGTTGTTTTCCTTAAATTATAATTACGATTAAACCAAACCCCAGAATGAAGGTATATGTTGGTTAAAACTTGACCAAATCTGTTTTTCACTTGTAACCGTGCGACTCATTTCTAATTCTCTTGAAATTAAGAGCAATTGAGATGGTATATCTGCCACCTCTTCTAGCTCACCCAGCTAGTTTGTTTTATTTCTTTTATTTGTTGAGATAGCCAATTAGAGGTAGACAGACTCTTCCAGTGAGTGATTAATTCCTCCCCTTCCCATTTTAGCATCAACTGAATCGCTCTCTGGAGACAGATGTCTCTTTTCATTGCCTGGGAAACTCATTTGGGCCAGAGTCTAAACTTAGGGTAGAGCATGTCCTCTAAATGACTTGACCAGGGTTTCTCAGAATGTCAGTGGCAGAGGAAGGTGTGAAACTTGTTTCTCCTACAATCCAGTGCACATCACCATCCACTTTGCTTGAAAGCAGCTTAACTTGTATGAACAAGCCTCTTAGAAATCTTTCCATTGCAATTTTTATCTTGAGAGTGCAAATTGGAGAGGAGGGTTGGGTTGGGCTTTTTTTAATATGTATAGCTTGCAAGGATCATAAAATGGAAATAAGTCAGTGGCAAAACACTGGGGGAGGCTGAATTCAATTCGGGAAATGGAATCTGATTGTATGTAATATCAACATCTGGGGAAAAGATAACTTATCAGATCCAAAGCAATTTAAATTCATTAAAAATGCATGTACACTTTCCAAAACACACTATCATGGGAAAATTAACAAATACAAAACCAAACTCATCAGGACTATTGCTATAATTAGGTAAAGAATCCTTTTGCTAATCTGAAACACATAACTAATTCAGAAAGCACACATCAAAGTCAGTCACTGCGGATAATTTGATTAACACATATATGTGCATTCAGACTCATTACTGTGCTGATTCTTTCAATTTAAACACACTGAGTTATTACCTCATTCCTCAAAGGTAACATTCACACCATCCTTAATTAAGCAGGAGTCAACATTAAGGTGATTCATCAAAGATATAAGGCAGGAAAAGTGATTATTTTTATTACTTGCTCCAGTTTTCTCAGGCTGGCCCTACAGCTCAGCTGAGCTCTAAGGGGTAGATCTTTTGGATACTGGGACCAGTGATGTCCCTTTTCACTTGTAAAACTGAAAGGTCAATTTCCAAAGTGATTTACGTGCCTGGGACTGTTGCAATGTGTGCAGGCAGGTGTGGTGACTCCGTCCCGGTGAAATAGGTGGCAGTGCCATAAAGGCTTATGTTTGAAAACTCTGCCCAGCAGCTGTCTGTATCACCCACATGTTGTACCTCAACTGGAAGGGTCAGCCCCTGGTTTGTGTCCAGGTGCTTATGCCTTTGCTTCTGACCATTCTCAGAACCATCCCAGGCTTAAAAAATGCAGAAACTGGGCCAAGATCCCTTCCAGAGAAAGAGTGTTCGGATCTTTATCCCACCACATCTCACAGCAGGACAAGCTAAGCTGTGTGGCCGTGTCTGGTCCAGCACTTCCATGCCTCTGGTCGCAACTGTGTCATTGTACAGCTAAGACACATCACTCCATAGGAGCAATCTGAATTCCTTTAGCTGTGCCTCTGCTGTGGGAAACCAACACCTAACACCCAGTGGTTTTAAACTGATCAGCACACTGCCTCAGTGACTAGGTTTGGGAATCAGACTGAGAAATCATTCATCAGAGAAAGTCCATGAACTGGTCTTGAAGTTGCTTGAGATGTAGCCCTGAGCGTGCCTGGTGGGATTTTTCAGAATGGCCTTTCTCTGCCTTGAAGTTCTGAAGTGGCTTTGCACAGTCTGTAACCAAGACCTAAATCATGTCCAGTCCAAATTCCCACCTACTGCAAGCAAACAAGACCTAATTGCACTTCATGCACCATTTAGATATAGAGTTCTGTCCATATATAAAACAGCAAAAATTCCTAAAAAGAACTTGGTAAGTTCAAATCTTTAGCTGCTGGAAATTAGCACAGCTTGATTATTACCTACATGCTTTGAGTGTCAGATACCAGCTGAAAACCTGACACTGTAGCTGAAAGCTCCCTGTTCTCCTGCTTTTTCTAGGGTGTTAGCTGAGTTTGAGTGTCAAGCTGAGTAAAATCAGCTAATGAAAGGATCTCTCTCTAGAGGGGGCTATGCCTTTCTGTTGAAAGAAATATATTCCTGTGCACGTCTCACAAGACAGTTTGGGGATAACCATCCTTATTGCTTCCTGATGTCTGGGTGAAATGGGTTCACCTGCCTTAGGGCAGACAGCTTGCTAAACCACTCACTCATGCATTTGCAAATGCTTCAGATGGAGGGACAGCAATAAAATGCAGCCAGAAGCATCCAGTGAGAAGGAAATGAGTACCACATGAATTGGGATACCTGGACAGATGTGTGTCCCCAGTGAGGCGGTTACAATCCAGCCAATGGTTCCCAGGGGAATTATTATCTTTTTTTTTTTTTTTATGTTCAGAATATGCTGAATGAAAAGTAACAGCAAACCTGTTTGTATCCACAGCCCTCATGATAAGTTCCTATTAACCTTATTTTTTCATGATCATGACTCAACCTATGTAGAAATGCCCAGAAACTGTCCACTGCCAATATCTGTAGCTCAAAACTGCTTTACCTCGTATATATTTCAAATCTGCATATGGCTGCAACATCTATTGAATCAAGATACAATTCTTTCTTAATTTCCCAGCTCATCTTATCAATTTCAATTTCATTACACAGATCAGTAAATCATTGGATGCAAAAATGCTAACATATGCAACCATAATAGTTTTTAAGTATAAACTCATAGGAGATAGCTAAAATAACAACATAACTGGTCTATCCACCTGAAATTGCTCCACCAATCTTACAATGACCTTGCACTCCATTTTTTTCTTACCTCTGCATAGTTCTTCACCTACTTTTACATTGTATTTGAAAAGAAATTAAGTGTTGCATGGGAATAAAACCAGGCATTTTGTAACCATATTTTCTGTTGATTGGGAAATGCTGGAACAATATACAATTGAAAGTATCTGAAAGGAGCGAAATATCACCTAGTGATCATCACAATTAATGTACCACTGGGACTGTGATAATTAGGAGGTACCATGCAGCAACACAGCACTGTTATCCAAATGGCTTCTGGTTTAATTTTACAAGTGTTTCCACTTTGTCACTTTAGTGAGGTAGCTCAGAGACTTGGGAAGAGATTACATAATTATTCCTTATCCCTTCTTTCTCACTCCCACTCCTTCTGCTAGTAATGCAAATTCAGAGTGGACCAGAAGAGAACAACTGGAGATCTCAAATTTTGTATTTTTTTAATTTTTAATTTATTTCTAGTTTTGAGTATACAAGACTCTTATTGTATCATAAAAATATGTTTGATTGCTTTTCTGCTGAAGGGTTGATTTAGCATTTTTTTAATGGTATAAGACTGTTGTTGTGTGTAGGCATTTGTAATTTTTGTGATCAAATATTGCAGATCATGAGCCCTGATGACACTGTGGCTTGGCAGTGATTGCAATTTTCTTGAAATGTCTTCAAATCCTTTAGAGTTTTCCAGATTACTTCAGTCACCTTTTGTTTGCATGCTTTCTGTTTGGAAAGAGAAGACATAGGTGACCATAAAGTTGCTAAGTTTAGTTATCCAATTCTGTGCCTCTTCTGCAGAAATGATTAGTTCCTTTTTTAACTACAAAGTATTTTTATTATGCTCTGTTTTACATCCCTGAAGTCTGGCTTGTATTTTTGAGCTGCCACACTGCTGCCTTGAGAAGGGAACAATTAACAAGCTGACCTTTGTGTGTGGCTGCACGGATTTCTTCTGTCCTCTACTAGACACCTTCATTCTGACCTTAACTCTCTCCTGTAGCATTGCCTGATGATAAGGATTGATGTTCAAATGTCCCAGAGACTCATTTCTCTGTATGCTTTTGTGCCTGAAGAATTGTTGTTCACTGGCCTTAAAATACTTGTGAAATGGATTGGTCTTTATGGCCTCCGGAGCAGTTTTTGGTCACCAGATACAGAATGTACCTGAGCAGCTTCTGTTGTTTTTCTCCACTGCAAGGGCATTCACACAACAGGCTTCACTTCAGCCTTGAGTTGTTGGGCTGCACACAGAAAAATGCAGGGCATTACAACCTGTTAATGTAAGGCATCTATATAATTTGTGATGACTCTATTACTTAGTTTCCAGGACTTCTGGCAACCCTGAGTATGTAGAGGCCACAGAACAGTTTTCCTGTCTGCATCTTCTCATGCACTTTATGATGCATCTTTGTTTCGAAGCTTGTAGGGAATAACAGCAGTAGGTCTGTAAGAAAGCTGTGAAAACTTTGCTAGGCTCAGTAGCTTCCCCAGAATTCTGCTTTCTAGAAGTCATCGCAAGGGAAACAAGATTACATTTGGTGACTCACTGTCCTGGGTTCAGCAGTAGCAGTCATTTTTCTTCTTCTTAATAGCTGGTGCAGTGCTATGGTTTTGATTTTCAGCCAGAGAACAGCGCTGATAACACCAATGTTTTTAGTTGTTGCTCAGAGATGTTTACTCTGACAGAGGACTTTCTGAGTCTCATGCTCTGCCAGGGAGGAGGGGAAGTCAGGAAGAAGGAGAGACAGGACACCTGACCCAAACTAACCAAAGGGGTATTCCATACCACAGCACGTCATGCGCAGTATATAAACTGGGGGCAGTTACCTGGAAGGGCTAGATCGCTGC
>JBCJKH010050110.1:0-14580 GCA_039877255.1 Loriculus beryllinus | reverse complement strand
CCAGGGATGGGGCAGCCACAGCTTCTCTGGGCACCCTGTGCCAGCGCCTCAGCACCCTCACAGGGAAGAACTTCCTATCTAAATTTCCCCTCTTCCAGTTTAAAGCCATTCTCCCTTGTCCTATCATTGCGTGCCCTTGAGAGTCCCTTCTCTCTGCCCAGCTCTCCACACCTCATCTTAAGACTGTAGCTCAAATTATTTCATAGAACAGCATTGAATGCTACAAATAAGGTGACACAAGGGCAGAGGCAAATGTGACATGTTAAAAGCCCATCTGACCCAGAAGGTGCAGCTCAAACTGAAGCACAGCCAGAGAGGTCTGCTGGATTCCTGATGTACCAGAGCTCTTCATCATATGTAATACAGACCTCATTTAGGCAGCCTTGGGTTAGCTGCAAGGCTAGGTAATTGCTGTCTTGCTTTTCATTTACTTAATGCAGACACTCAAAGCTGTGGTGTATAAGCAGTGGTGATGGTTTATAAAACAAGGCTGACACTAATGCTTCCTTTTAAGCCACTTTGGCAGGTTAGGTTGCCAACACGCAGCTGGAGATTGCTTCTGACCTAGGCTGGAGACTGACCCTGTTCTCACATAGTCCCAGAGTATGAAAGGATCTCAAGGAGAACTTCAGGTACCCCTTTGTCCCCTTGTCTCTGCTCCTTTGGCCAAAATACAGCTGCAGAAGCCCCAGGAAGCAACCCAGATCTGTGCACCAGTGTGACAGTCTGGTAGTTGACTTCTCCTCTGCAGGATAGAGTAAACACATGGCTAAATGCCCACTTAACCTCACTGACAGATGACACAAATGATTTAAGAATGCTGCCTTTCCATTTCTCTAGTCCCTCTTAGGCTGGTTGGTCTACGGTGCAGAGATCAGGCCTTGCTGCATGGAGGGTTTTTCCTTTACACCTTTCTGTCCTTGCCCAAAACCAGCCTTTCCAGCCTAATCTCATGATGCTTAACGGGGCGTGTGTGGCTTGGCAGCCCTATTTCCTACTGTGCAGTGTACATCTGCCCTCTGCATGTCCACGTACAGGCTTCCCCTTGTTGCTAGTTTGACACAGGGCCAACCTGACCCACAATGACATCTGCAGGGGAGCATCTGCCTTGTTAGTGCCTTTCTAAGAGTATAAGCGAAACTGCTGGGTTAACGCATCAGAAAACAGACGCTGGTTCTTACACACCTTTCTCCCCTTTCACAAGGGGAGTTTAGTCGTAATTATTGAAGTCATCTGCCTTGTGCTTGCAGAAGAGCTGCGCTAAAATAATGATGTATCAGGAAACCCAGTTCTGTCTCTCAATGCCTGCTTTCTTTTCATTTACCTGCACACAGTGGCTGCTGTCAGAAACCTGGGCATAAAAGTACTGTTTTTTCTTACAGGTGCTTCACCACAGGAGAGGTTCCTCCTTGGCTTGCTAAGACAAGAGGGATGTCGCTTTTTAACTTCTCTGTAAATGGAACTTTCTAGGGTAGCTAACCATGGAGCTTCTCTTGCACTGGAGCCTTGTGTGAACATAGGTGGGCTGAAGTAAGCACTGCTGTGAAGAGCCAGGAAGATCGGCTGCCAGCGATACCAGGAATTAAACCAGCACCTGCAGCCAAAAATTCCTTGGCATAAACAAGCAGGCTGTGGGCTCAGCCTTTGCTCCTGTGCTGGAGGAGAGTCAGTGCCCACACTGCCCCATGGCACCATAGCTCCTGAGCCACACTCAGACCGTACATCTGGTCCTGAAAAGCCTCCTAATGCACTGAAGCCAAGAGAAGATAGTGTTGCGTTTGGAGGGCTGGAGGAGAATTAAAACATGGGATGGGTGGGGATAATGAGGGTGTGTGACTGCATCCACAGCTAGTAATTAGTTTCAAATCACGGAGAACGTCCCCGTGTTTGCTCCTTCCCACCTGCCAGGTTGCTGCAGGCCCATAACTAGGTCAGGATCTTTAAAAATACTTCTGGAACTGAAGAGCAAAGCGGGCTCTGATGTCCCTGCTCTACTTGTCTGTGGTATGGCTCTCCGGTTCTGGCTTGGCTCTCAAACACGCTCAGCACAGCCCCTGGATGGCTGCTGTGTTAAGCGTCTGCTTTGCCTCTGTACCCAGTGTACCCCCAGCATGTCCAGAAACAGTGCTGCTGCAGTTATGATAGAGCTCAGTTTGCCTTAGTGCTGCCACAGTTTCCTTTTTCTGTCCTATCATTTCCTTAGAAATGAAATACATAAACTCACAAACCTGCCAGAACCAGGGCACAGCTTTGCATGCCTGCTCATGTGTCTGCAGACATGCATACGTATCCTCTCCATCACACAGCTACTGATAGCAATGACTGCCTCTTGGCGACCATAATTTAGGCTCAGTTGCTAGTTCAGCCCCGTGACCTAACCACAGCACTTTGCACTTTACAAACCACCGGATGTCTGCCAACCACTGAGGTTTCCATGGAGGACAGATCAGCTTTAGCATCATCCTGCTGGCATGCAGCCATATTTCAGTGCCGGAGCTCTCCCAGCTCAGTGCACGTGCCTTTGTGCACACTCAGGCTGGCTTGGGCACAGGAAGGTGCCCTCAGGAGCATGCACTGGCACTGGAGGCAGCTACCTCAGCACCTGCAGTGCTGCTTTGGCTAGCCAGGCTTGCAGTGGACAGACCTGAACAAAGGTGACCACACGGCCATGGGCCACACTCCCAGTGCTGTTGTAGCTGTGGCCTGAAATGATAAAGTGGTCTGGAAAGGAATAGCTGGGGTTTAGTCTCTAGTCCTGTCCTTGCTATGTGCTCTTGGACGTGTCACAGCCCTTGCTCTGCCTGTGCCTCCCTTGCTGCATAACACAGTGCTTGCCACATGTGAATGCCATGGGGTTTCATCCAACAGTGCTAGCTCAGAGCCATGACAGGAGCCTTTGTGTTTCCCAAAGTGCTGAAGAGCTGCCATGTGTTAGCAAGCAATCTGCCTGCACTGGAACTTAAAAAGGTAGCTACCACGGTGGGTTTTGTCTCCTCTGGAGAGTGTTAAAAGATACAAGGGAGAGCAAAACTCCAGTGGTTCAACCTGTTCATAACTAGGACGTTATTAGAGTCTAAAAGGAGTACCCTGAAGGAAAATGGTGTTTCTCATCTCTATGAATAAACTCTAATAATAATAACAAATTTCAGAAGGATTGAATAATGATGTTAACTTTGCCTTAAACCTGATGTTACAGTTTGAAGTGAACCATATGGGTTCGTACCTCCCATAAAGGAATCATGGACAATGTGTTTCCTCCATGTTTCCTCTTGATACAGGTAGGACCATAGCCTCCCCTGTGCTGACTGGTTTTAATATGAAGGTCTGGCTCAGTGTCTGTGCTCTAGCTTCAGATGGCTAAACGTCTTCAGCACAAACACTTCAGAAAGGGCTTGCATACACAAGGCCGCAACACATCACACATCAAACCACAGCTCAAGGTCTTAGTCATTTTGCTAGTACAGAAACCAAATCATCTGGAAGGACCTCGCTTCAGAGAGTGGTGACAAGGTAAGTACTACTCAGCCCGTAAGAAGGCAGGTTAATAGAGTATCATACCCCTGTCCCAGTTGCCTCTCCACCCAGCAGTTATCCATTGTGCATCTCCCCGGCTGCTGCTGCTGACGCTGCAAGAGAGGCTGCTCCCTCCATTAGTGGCTGGACCGGTCAGCTTGGAGCAGGCTTTAACCACAGAGGAAGATGTGTCAGTGCCTGCCAAAGCATCAGGACTTGACCAAGCAGAAACTAGCTGCTCAGGGTGGAAGCAGCTATTGGAGAAGGAAAATTGCTTTCCTGCAGGACGGCCACCTCCCCTTGCAAGGTATGAATGTGCAGGAGGCCAGCTCGCTTCTCCATGCCCAGCGTAGCCCCTTACTGTGAGCTTTAGCATGACAGAATGTGACAGAGGAAAATACAAGCACCTCGGGGAGCGAGAGAAGTGCAACCCCAGCAGATAAAGGGCATTGCCTCAACACGAAAATGTAGTCAATCCCCTCTTGCCCTCCCCCCCGCCTTCATTTGGTTACACACTGCACCAGCATCCTTTTAGCAACTCTTACCTAAGTTAAGCTATGGTCAGGCACTGAACTGCAGAGTCCTGCCTGGTTTCGCCTCCTGCCCAAGAGGAGTGCTGTTATTCCCCAGTATTCCTGCAAGGGGGCACTCTGGCACCAGGATTGCAGCGCTGCCCGCTGCTGTGTGCCGCAGGGCTGTTTGCGCCTCTACCCAAAAGGGAAGCTGTTAGGAAGAAATGAGCAGTTTATATCCAGCTTTGAGACAGAGACATTAGAAGGGGAGGATAAACTGCAGCTCTAGGGACAAAGGTAATGTAGCAGTGAATTTATTGAAATGTTAGGGCAAATGGGAATGACATAACCGAATAATCAAAAGGGGAAAAGGAAAGAAAGTAACCGAGATGATAAAAAATTTAAATGGCAAACACAGCACGACAAGGAGCAATTACCCTGGGCTGGAAGCAAAGGAAATGTACAGCACAGAGACATACAGAGAGCAGCAGCAGAGCACAGCTCGAAATGAAAACAATAAAACAAAAATATAATTAAGAACAATTCAAGCCACCCAGATGCACTCCTGGTTCAGCTCGGGTGCCAAATTCGGTTAATAACTGCTTCCAGCTGCTCGGTGATGCACAGCCATTTCTCACTGCAGCCTTCGTGTCAGAGCTGTGGAGGGCGTAAGCCTGGCACACAGGCACTATGCTTATGGCAATTGATGTGGGGGATGCTGCAGCTTTAGAGCTTGTGTATTAAAGTGATTCCCCTGTATGGTCTCTGCCTGCGCCCGCTCCTCCTGCCCCACATCTCTCTTCTTCATTTTTTCCAGTGAGAGAAAGATGAGGGCATAAGCCTTAAGATCCAGCATAGGGCTCAACACCAGCATCTGTGCTCCCTCTCAGCCTGGGGCCTGAAAATACTGATCACAGAATTGTTAGGGTTGGAAGGGACCTCTGGAGATCACCAAATGCTTTAATTTTCCTCCTTTCTTAGCTGTGTATTAGGATCCACCTTTTCCTGATTTTATTTTCTCCTCCCCAAGCCAGGAAGGCTCACAATTCAACTTTTCATGTTTAAGCACAGAGATTCTCCCTGCCCAGCTGCTGTGTGAGGTCACAGACACACACATGTGTACATGCACACACATGTGCATGCTCACACATATACACATGATTCCAGCACCTGGGACTTGATGAACGCTATCATCTACGGGCATGAACTTGCAGTATTGTAACCCATAAGTTTCCCAGGGATGATGTTTGTCCTGTAAGACAAAACAGTCCTTGTATAATTAAATATAATAAACTGCTGGGAGACAGGGCATGAGAGGGAGAACAAAGCGAAGGCAGAAGAGAGGCACAGGGGGGAGCTGGATAGTAGCTTTTTTCCTCTCCATCCCCTTTCTTAATTAACAGCAAGCCTAGTCTGTGGTGCTCAAAATGCCCCGTGTTTGTTAATGTTTGTTAATCACAGCTCATTTGGCTGTGTAGGAAGATGTAAACAGAGCTTCATGTGTGACTGATTGGAGATGTGGAGCCAGCCCCCTGGATTATTTTCTCTGCTCCCATGAACAGTTTATGCCAGGCCCCAGCTCCAAAAGGTGTTTTTGGAGTCTTCTGTGGTTGGGCTTTAGCTGAGAGAAAAGAATCCAGCTACACTGTGCCTGTTCCCAAGTCCCTGCTGTGCAGACCCACATGCAGCAATACCTCCCCATTCTTGCCAGATGAGGTAGCTACATTTGCATTGTGTCTTCTACAGCCTACTTGCTCCTGCTCTACCCATTTCCTGGCCAAAGGGCAGAGACCCCTACTGATTCCTAGCACCTGTAGTCACCTATCCACTCCTTCCCTGCCTGCCAAAACCCCTCTAGTTAGCAAGTGTGCTATCAGCTTCAGGGCTCATCTCTTTCCCACTCTCCACATCCCACTGCATCTTGCCTGTCTGCCTGCCTTCTCCAGTTCATGCTGCATGACTCAGGGCTGTTGGAGCTTCCTTCTCCTCCTGGAACTTCCCTGCTTGTTGCTGATCAGCCCCACTTCCCCTTCCTTAATGAAGGTATTCCCCTGCAGCCTCTCTCATCCCACCACCCCACAACAACCTCAAAAGTTAACAACAAAGACAACTCTTGTGTTTGCACTGGGAATCTGACTTGTGTCTGGGGAGCCCAACAACAACCAGCAGCATTTTATTGATACAAAGTGATCAAGGAGGGGAAAAGAATCCAGGGATGACTTGAATCAAGAGCATATCAAGAGATGAAGTGTATGACTGACAGCTTAGTAATGCCACAGACCCAGCTCTTTCACTTCTTACAGCTTTTAAGCTGTTTAAGCTGAGTCAACCATTTGAATGATCTTGGTTTGTCTACCTATTGACTTTTAACACCAGGCTACTGTACTAGAGAACTGAGAGATTGCTCATTCAGGTGGGAGGGCAAGAACCCAAACTTGCCTCGTGTAATTCATGCCAAGACAGCAGCTCTGAATGATGGCAAACTTTTAAAGAATGTTTGTAAGTATATGTTCAGGACCAGTCTTGCATTAAAATCTTCAGGCTACATTGATCTTTTTCTGCTGGCAAAATCCACTTTACTTTCTTCCTTGTTTACATATAATCCCGATTCAGCTTTCAGATAAAAGTAGGATCAGGTAGGAAAGTCTGTCCTTCAGGCACTCTGTGACTCCAGTATTGCCTTTGGGACTGATCTGCAGTTCAGAAATGGCTTCCATGGAAAACCACCATGTGTCTGACACAGGGTTGTGCTGGTACTGCTGGATAACCACAGCCCTTTTCTTCATCTGGAAAACAAAGTAAGCCAAGGGAGGCTTTCAAACCAAACCTCTCCGAGACCCTGACATACTATCTGACCACCTTCCACCCACACACAGGGGCCTGCTGCCATCTCCCCTTACATCTGGCTCTTTGTGGTCTGTGGTACATCTCCTGTGGCTCTTGGCCATTCAGAGGTTTTTGGTGTGTATTTCACAAGGTCAAGAAGATACATCCCCAACCTTCCCACCCCTGGACATTCGGAGAGCAACTTCTGGCTGCATATAAAGATGACTTAAAAGCTCCAGAGGACTTACAAAGATATGAAAAGTTAATATTCACCTTTTTTGATCTAAATTTCCATAATCACCCCACAACCCCGCAACAGACGGTTTATCCAGGAGCTATAAGAATCGTCTTATTCTTAAGACAACAACTATGTGTCCCAAGATAAGCACGGCTTTGCTGCTGGTGGTGGGTGAGCCTGGTAAAACCTTTTCAGCATCTCTCAGCTGAAAACAGAGAAGGAACTTAATAAATTCCAGTGGTAAATTTTCTGTTTCTCTTTCACTATTAGAACTGAGGCCACAGTCAAATGTTTGACTGGTATGGGAAAGTTGACTGATAGGTTATAAATTTAATGATACATAAGGCAGCCTTCACTGAGAGCTTTGCTGGTTGCATCCTTCCCTGTTGAGGTAGGCGTCCACATGCAGCACTGGTGTCTACTTGTGACTGAAGAAGACTCATGGTCTCTTGGAACCTGGTGGCTGATGTCTGGCCAGGGGGACAGCATCCAACAGTGAGCAGCACGTTGTTATCTGGGGTTAGAAAGAGTGTTACTTAAATTCGTGCTCATTATACGATTGTATCTGAGCGTGAGAAGTCACCAAATGTTTTGAACGTAAAGATTCTCCAGCTGTGCTGTGTGTTCTGTGATCCAGATCATACCCTAATTATGTGCCCAACAGAGATTTTACATCAACAGGAAGGATTTTTTCTCCATCATGCTAAAGCTATTGTAGATTACCTCAGACATTTCAATGCCCTCAGTGATAACTCGCCAAGACAAGGCTATTTAGCAATGTGTGTGTGGCAATATAGTTGTACAGGGCTGAGAATTTCTGCCATGTACTTTTCATCAGTGTAATAGAAAGAAAGATCAAGTCGATCAAGTCTAGTAGTGATTATGCATCTAAATTTTGATCAGCCCAAACAACTTCAAGGACAAGTTTTTCAAGAGCTCTTGACTATGGCAAAGAAGAGCTAGCTGCCTTCTTTTTGGCTGCTGCTCTCATTAATTAACAAGATTTGTGCACACATTGTGATAAGAAGCACTTCAGAAGATGCCAAATGTAAATAGAAAAATTAAGAGCAAAGTGAGATCAAACCAAAAGATGCTGGCTGAGGGAGACACAGCTGTTTCCCGCACCACCGATTTATTGTGTTCCTTTCTTTAGCTGGCCCTTCTCTAAGGAGGTCATGAATCCCTCAGTGAAGAGTAAGCCTTACTGTTGAGGCTGCTAATGTGAATAAAGATTGCTGAATCATCCCCCTGGCCTTTGTACCTATCTGCAGAATATCTAGAACACTTTGAGGGCTGGGGTAAATTATGAAAAGATACACCTGACAGGTTGGTTTTAAAGCTCTTCAAAGGCAAACTGTTTCTCTGAACTTCCTGAAACCACAAAACTGTGCAGGGATAATATTTAGATTCAGTTCAAAACCATCCAAATCCCTCTTCAGACTACAAAGTCTATCACTGTATGGCACATATCCCTCAAAACCACTACACAACTGCCTGAGCCTATAGATCACTTGCCCCTTAGCATACCCTACAGCTAACAGTTTGAACCTTTGGAGCTGTAGTTCATCCATGAAACCTTCCTCTTCTAAGATCTCCTGGCAGCCCTTGTGTGTGTCACCCTTAAGTAATGTAAACAACTCTCATCATCCTTATCAAGAAAGAACATAAATATTTAATATGAGGCCTAAAGTCTTGAAATAACTTGTTAACCTCCTTTTCCTCTTATCATTCTCTTCCCCCTCCAGATGCTCATACCTTCACCTTTTCAGTCCAACAGCCTTGGAACTAAATTGTGTGTATTTTATCAACCCTTATTAATTACTGATAAAGAATATATTTCATGTTTGGTAATAAGAATATATCATGGTCTGCAAAAAGTGTTGAGCATGTTCATAATAATTAGCTGTGACTTCGTGTAATCTTTAATTGAAGCACTTCCACAATGTGAACATTCATCCACTTTCTTCCTTTTTCTCTTCCTTCTATGTGGAAGCCTTTTTGTTGAATAAGCACTGAGCTCATATTTTACAACAGTAAGGGAACAGGGCCTTTTGTCTATCTTGAGGCTTCTTGGCCTTAAGATCTCAATTCCTCTAGAAAACAGCAAGAGCAAAAACTTATTGATGAGAGGGAAGGGTAAACACAGCAGGGGTACACAAAACCAGAAAAAGAGAGAGCAAAATAAAGCACGGTTGCAGGTATCTTAAGAAACTGGCATTTAAATAAAAGTAATTTTCATGACAGAATCATAGAATGGTTTGGGTTGGAAGGGACCTTAAATCTCACCCAGTTCCAAACCCCTGCCACAGGCAGGGACACCTTCCACTAGACCAGGTTGCTCGCAGTGAATAAGATTTTTTTAGTTCTTGTGTGTTTCATTTTCTTCTTCATTTTGTCATGATGCCCATGCCTCCCTCATTTTCCTAGGACTTACAGGGCACTTCACAGAACACTAGTAGAGATCAGAAAACTGTTCTGTGCTGCCACTCATTCGATTCCCACCAACATTCAACCTGTAGCATTTTTGCTTTCCTCCAACCCCATGTGTTATGGCTCACATCAAACACGAAGATGCCAGTCTCTTAAGAACGCTAATCTTCTCCTGAGATAAAACTAGTGACAACAATTTATCCAAGCTCCTTAATCACAGAATAATAAACTTTTTCTCAGACTATATCCTGCCAGCATGGTCAGACATCAATTACTATAATGAAAAGTACATCCGGAAGCTACAACTCACACTGTAAGGATTTCTTCTACAGTATTAATATAAGCCTATTAATGTAACAGCCCAAGAATTCACAGGGATAATATCAGCGGCATTTATGTTACTTGACCTATGAAAGAAAAACAGTGTAGCAGGGGCAGGAGCAAACTTTCTGTTCCACACAGTTGTTCGTGGCAGTAAGACATGCCAGTAAGACTAAGAAGAGATTGCTGGAAGAGTTCAGGACAGTTTTGTCTGCTGCATACATGAGAAACTGGCTGGAAAGCAAGGACCAGGCCATTCTTGCCTGGAAACCACCAGGCTTTTTTACTTCCTTGCTTTTGTTCCTGTGTTAGAACAGTACACATCAGTTGCAAAATACCTGTGCTTGCCAGAAGGAAAGGTCTTGCCCTGCCTGAGATTGTTTTCACTCTTTTCAATTAATTTTATTAACACCCTGTAGACTCTGTCCTCAGATCTTCAGATGAAGAAGTTTTATCATCAGAATTGTTTCACAATAACACCCATATAAAACCCACTCATGCTTTGTATGTGCTGCTATTAATTACTCTGTCAGAAATCCTAGGAAAGCCTGATGAATTGAACTGTATTTAATCCACCATTCAAAGGAATTCACTCAAACGAGCAAAGCTGACTCAGGCAATTGCAGGGAGTTTTGCTAACAGTGCTGTAGCCAAAGGGTGACATTCAATGCGACACATACAGAAGAGACCAGGCTGTCCTACACTGCTTTTAAAGGTATAAATGTCACTCTCATTATGGTGCTATTTCTGTATCATCAGTGCTCCAGGAAGGCAGGACTATATTACTTCCATTTTCCAGACAGTTTAGCTTAAGACATGTCCAAGATCACACAAAGAATCCCTGACTAAGGTGGGAATGTATTTTGTACCTCCTGAATTCCAGTTCCCATCATCATCAACCCCTTTCTTATCTTGTTTTCAATTAATGCTGAACAGTGTCGATAGCTAGATGGCAACAATAGTGCACTGCATAACCCAGGTCAGAACTCAAAGGGAGAAGCAGGTAAGAGGGGATGCAGACTTCACTTCACAGTGTGCCTCAGGAGCTATAGTCAGAGAAGCTGGAGCTCTGGGAGCAGAAGTCACTTAGAGCAGTTGAGTCCCAGGACCTGAATGACAAACATGTGAAGGAACCCCTTCTTCAATTTGCCTCTCACTAAACTCCCCCTTCTATGCTCATTTTGTGACAAGCAGGTAAGTGAGGCAATGAGCAATATCAGCTCTTCAGACATGGAGTGCTATGAGGAGAATGCATGATATAGGGTGAGGCGTGAAAGTGTACCAAGCACGTGATATGCTGTATGACCAAAGTGCTCAGCTGAAGTTCAAAATCTCTGTAGTGTAGGGCTTTGATTTTTTTTTTTTTGTAGCTCTCTAGTACTTTTACTACTGGCTTGGGAGAAACTGCTCTGTTTTATCTAGCAAAATCTCTGAAATTAAAAGATTGCTGAGGAGAAGCAGAGGGGTAAAACCAGGTAATTTCTGATTCCCTTTCATCCTGTTGTCTGGCAAGCTCCTTGTCCTGGGGTTTGCTGTAGTTTAGATTAGCTGGAGTTGCAAAGATCCAAAAGAAACACAGTAAAAACTGAGCTTTTCAGTTCATTTCTGTGTCTGGAGTCCTCAAAGGGACAACTTCATCCTACTGACTCTGTCTGGAGACTGTCATTGCTCTCCCCATTATATCTTGGCTGAGTAAAAAGAAACTTTCCAAGATGAGTCAGTAAAACACACACAGCATTTCAAAGCCAGGCAATCAACCTGTTATGAAGCATGTAATCAACATTTGTACCATAAATGTTAGGCTGATATGAGACGTTGATACCATCAGGCCTGGAATGGATACCAAAGTGGTGATGCTGTGATGCTTGATTTGTCCATCTTGTGTGTTCTCTTGCTGGCAACTGAATGCACCCTGGGCTTCCTGACTCTGGAAACAAGTTAGACATGCATGGTATGACCATGAACATATCTGACTAATTGTTCTGCACCAGACTGTAGTGATAAAGTGGATAGCTGTGATTATGTCATTTACGTCTATTAGCTCTTTTCGCATGTTTTGATCCTCCTTCTTCCACCTTAATCTCCTCCCAAACACACACAACACCCCCAATTACTTTTTCTGTCTCGATCCAAATTTGTCTACATCCATACCCAAATTCTGTCTTTCTGCTAATGACATGTAAGTAATCTTGACCTTATGTTCACCTTATGTACCTTTACTGGTACTCTTACATAGGCACTGTAGGCCTTGAAACATTCCACTTCCCAGAAGGATGCCAGCTCTCCCTTACAGTTATCTGTGAAGTCTGGTTATTCTCAATATAATTAACTTTTAACCATCTGTGAAACCCATCCATTCCTCATGGATATGTAACTTTTGTTGGCTTCTCACATTGGCAGTTGTCATGTCTGGCCATTGCTCATGTCATGTCCAGTGGTTTCTTATGTCCCATTCAGTTAGATCAAAGCCAGCTTAGGGCATAGTCATCTGCCTTTCAGCCTTGAAAACTATTACATGACTTCCAGGCAGCCCGTAATGTCCACATCAACTCTGTGCTGCAAGAACCATGGAGTGCTATGAAAAAGTCTGAACAGATCAGACTAAAATTATCCTGGATCTTTCAGAATCTCTGACAAGAACCCCAGTGCATCCGGACTCACAGCCAGGCTGTATTTCTCAGCAGGGAGGTATTAGATGATAAACTATTCTCTGCATATTGATATGTCTGTCGAAAAAAGTGATTTTTTCTGCTCCACAGGTGCACAACCAACATTCACAGCATAATGAACCAACCATTTCCTGTGAGAAGAGCATTTTGAACAACAGAGATGCAAGCACCTTACCCCACAGTTGCCATGGTCTGCTCAAGCACTCAGCTTCCTAGTCATGAATCACAGCTTTGTGTCAAGAGCAAAGTCAGGCTTTGCTAACATCCATACTTCTACTGACTTCAGCTTTTTGTAAAAACAACAAACTTTACTTGTCTGATCAAGAGCATTATTTTTTTTTTGCAAGTGCAGTGCTTTTGAAGGGAGGATGGTTTCCATTCTATGGAGAGCACTGACATACACACAGAATAGCTCCCTCATACAAAACCTTGGCACCTAACCTCCAGTACAAATATGGGAGCTTCTGCTCCTTGCTAAGAAAGACAATGGCCAGGAGTCAGGGTATGCATGTGTATAAGATGCGGGAAGGAAGGCTACATGGTCAGCGCAGTAAAGTATCTCCTCTACAGACAATCTCTGCATAATATCCACACTATGCAGGAGGAGAGTATTTCCTCTGCAACAGACATCGCAAAAAGAGATTCCTGCCTTCCCAATGCTGTCACAAACCTCAAGAGCTGAGAAGGGCTCACCAGTGGAAGTCAGACGTCCTCTAAGTCTCTTCTGAAGCCCAGCAAAGAAAGAGAACATCTTTGCTTCCTTAGTAAAATCAGGTAAATTGTAAAGGTAGTCTTGAAATAATGCCTGGGCTTGGTGAGTTGGACTAATTGAGGAGAAGTGCAGCTCTACAGTTGCTGGCTGATGAAAATTATTTTGAAACCTGTCTTATTAGTCCGGTCTCTTGTCCTGTCCTGGACACCCATCTTGTCTTGACATCTCCTGGTTAAAATCCCTATTACCACCTGCTATCCCATCAGGAAAAAAAAAAGTTGGGAAGACTGTTAGTTTTGTTCTGAAGCTGAAAACGCTGTCATCATCTCCAGTTCAGGAAAAAAAACCACATGCATGGGAATAATGGAGTGTGTAGGTGTACTCAACTGCATGGAGCCAAGGCTAGAGGCAAATCAGATCAGATCAGCAAGGCTAGAAATGTGACAAGTTATCATTAACACTGGTTGATTGCTTAATTTCACTATTGATTTTTTAGTAAATCTTTAAAAGAAATGAAATAAAGAAGAATCCCATGCCTCGTGCCCCGAGTGATCTCTGTGTGCCCTTTCCACCCTGAGTTCAGACCAGCAGCCAAGCCCCAGTGCCACTGCTGGAGCACACCTCTAACAGGTCCCAGAACACTGGGCTGCATGGCCCCAGGCTGCTCAAGGCATGTGGTGATTTCACCATGGATAGTCGCATCTGGATGTATTCCCTTGTGCTTAGTGCAAGGAACTGAAGCTGTTCTTGGGTCCCAAAATGAAAACCCAGCCCCAGAAAACCTTTGATTCAAAGAGTAATCAGAAAAGCCGGGGGGATGTCAGCCACTGCTAGCCAAACCAGTGGCAGGGCACTAGTTGCCCACTGTGTCCCTCTGCTCTTTGCTCCACTGACCAATTCAGGCTTCAAAATGTCCCAAGCCTCACAGCACTTGCTGATGTCCCAGACCAAAACACTACTGAGTACTTTTGGTTTTCTGGGGAGCTTGGCAGTGAATCATAGAATCACAGACTCACCGAATCAATTAGGTTGGAAAAGGCCTTCAAGGTCAACAAGTCCAACCTTTACCCCAGGACTGCTAATGTCGCCATTAAACCATGTCACTAAAGGCCTCATTTAGATGTTTTTTGAGCACTTCCAGGGATGGCGATTCCACTATAGGCAGGCTGTAGTCCTTTCTGTGCACTTTGTGCCATCCATCTCAAGTGCCTTTTTGCCATGCACTGGTCTTGCAGCCCTACTCTGATACATTCTGCATCACCTGTGAATGTCTCCATGCTACTTTTTGTAAAACAGAGACTTTACCACTACGAACAAAGGCTCAAAATGCCACAGTTCATGCACTGGGGCTGCAGCAGC
>JBCJKH010050108.1:6404-34193 GCA_039877255.1 Loriculus beryllinus | reverse complement strand
GGAGGAGGAGCTGAAAGTCACAGACTTAAAGCAATGGGGGAAAAGCAGATGTGAGCCTCTTGTGCTGAAGGAAAGGGTAGTAAGAAGTTGCTTAAGATGGCACTAAGACTCAGAACTGCTATTCAAATCTCAGTTTCCTGAGCAGCATTACAGTAAAGATAAATATCTAGCGGCATACGTATAATGACTCTTACGATTTTGTAGAAATTTGTTTTTAAAAGTTGACTTAAAAAATTAACAAAAAATGCATAAGAAACACATTGAAGACTGACAATATAACTGGTTTTGCAGCTAATTGCTATCTAGATTTCAGGTAGATGAGATATTATCTGGCTTTTACTTGTCTGATGGCTCCCTCTCACTGGAGCACATCGGAACCAATTGCATTATTTACACTCAGCAGTACAAATCAAAGTCTGAAATGTCTTCTCTAACAGAGATAAAAGAACAGAGCACAGACATAATCCATCACACAAGTGAAATACAATAAAGCTCCAACCCTAGGCAGGGCATCTGTCTGCTGTGCTGCAGCATGAAACTTCCAAAGCCTCTAAAGTCTTTGAAGACTGATGTGGTAATTCAGTTTGATGAAAAGTACCATATTTAATTTCTTATACAGCAAACAAAGTGAGTTTATATTTCAGTTTTGGTTTCTAAACGTTTAATCATGAAACATCTGAATCAGCAAAACAAGAAGGACTGTTCGCTACATCAACATGTTTTCTGTTTCCATAATATTTAATAAGGAGCACATTTATGAATCCCCTCTGTGGATTTCAGTCTCTTTGTGGAATTCAGATCAGAAGTGAGGACACTGAGAAAAGTTTTAATGCAAAAGATGAGCTATTCAAAGGATTCCAAAATCTTCCCTACAGAAAACACTTGATGGGCAAAACATCAAGCTAGGCAACATCCAAGAAGACCCCTGACTCCTCATCTGCAATGCAGGGTTGGCACAAAGGCACATACAAAAGTTTCAAAGGTTGCAAGGGGCAGGGCCACATTAGGGGACATCTCATTTTTGCATATGTGTAGGAACAGGAAGGGGGAAGGGAGGCTGGCAACACAGATTTTCAGTCCACACTCTTACAAGCATAGTGTTAACAGATTACAAAAGGGTTCCTTTGGATCTTAAGTGCTATTCATGAAATGAGCAATACTTCAACTGGTTTCACTTGTCGGCAAATAGTTCCACTATTTAATGAAAGGTCCCTTTTTATTACAGTATGCCAAACAGATCACACACAGCAGAGATGGGCAAAAAAGTTTAAACAGGTTTTTCCTGATCCAGTTTTCTATATCACAGTCAAACAAAGGCAAACCACAATATGAGCTATTTCTGGGGGAAAAAAGGGAATGATTTCTAACATAGTAACAACATCAGCCTCAGCCAGTTAAGTATTGTCTTTAACAACACCTCATAAAACTGCATATCTTTAAAATATTTCTTAAAGATCAGAGAGCAGACACAACAACAAATACTGATGGCAGGGGTGTGTTGCTATAGGGAAACATTTTTGGCTTTTCAATTAATACCATAATAATAGACAGCAACACTTCAACACAGCTTTCTGAGACTCTTCTCTTTATATTCCTTTGGAGATCTGCACCCAGAAAGGGTACAGACAACTCATACAGAAATCTGTTGAATTTTCAGGCAGTGATAGTAGACATGCCACAAGGTCTCCATTACTGGTATACAATATAATAGTTTGTTTTGTCAAATATTTAAGGTGGTGGCAGCAGGAAATTTTGAACTGCAGGTGCTTACATCAGTGGAATGTATACAAATACACCCTAGAAGAGCAGTAACTTCCTAACATCAAGGTATCATTTTAAAATTATCTGCCTACACAAATTTGACAGTGTCCCCTATGCACAATATAGTCCTCCTGAAAACATGCTTTCTGAAACATGTGCATCTTGAAAAAGCATATACTTCACAAGCTTAAAAAAAACCCAATTATTAACAATGCAAAAACAAGGAATGATTTAGGAATGTATCAAATCGCATTAAGTATGCTTTTAAGTTTTATGCTGTTGGTTTACACTTACAGCACCGAACGTACCCTTTCTGCTCTGCAAAGGAGCCTGAAGGACACCAGATTTGTCTATCACAGAAGCTAGCAAGTGAACTCACTTCCACTGAGCACAAGCCGCGCTGAAACTCTCTCGCTTGCTCTCTCTGCTACCCTCTAGTGAGCAAGCAAAAGTAAACGATGAGATTCAAGTGCCTTTGCATAAGGACAATGTTAATCAATTCAGTTTTCCAGTTTCAGCGTGAAGTACAGACCTCTGTCAATACCAATTTTGGCAATTACTTTTCCTGACTTTTTCACTCCATAATTTGAGAAGTATAGGCCTGCAAAATGCATTTTAAAATCATTTTTATTGAGAGGTAATTGGACTACTTGACCTTAAGGTATTTCTCTAAATTCCAGATCTTTTTCCTCCCAGTGATAAGCGTTGTTTAGTGATCTACAGTATTTATTTTTTTTAAATTGTAACTTGATTTGCACTACCATGTTTAGCTCACGATGGGGAACCACTTGTGTTCCTTTTACTGGGAATACTGGGGATGGGGGATGCCAGGGAGAACTGAACATTGGAGAAAATCAAAAAATTCCCAGTATTTTGGTATCCATCATGAGATGCAAGAAATTGGCATTTTATCCTAACTACTTAAGAAAAGCAACATTCAGGACATATTGTGAAGGTTACTACACTGTTACTGTTTGCAGTTCCTCTACACCATTTCTAGCTCCTTTCCTGCCCCTTTCAGAGGATTAAACAGATGGTAAACAGAAGCTAATGCCAGTGTAACTTACCATCTGGCTAATAGATGCATTTTTGCATAGGCTCATTAGCATGCTTGTTCCACCCCAAATCCTCCATAACAGTTTCGTCTCCGTCTGTATCATCTTCATAACATAGTTAATAAATGCAAAACGCATATACAAAGTTGCAGTCCATGTGGAACATAATCACAGCTTTTAACTAACCAAAACATCAGAAGCGGGACTAGACCCAACCCTCCTTAGCATCAGCTGTATTGGCTGCCTACTCCAGTTTTTGATTATTATTATTTTATCCTGCTTGAATGTTTGCCTTTAATTTACAGCTGGTTCTTTGTTTACCTGAGACACACTCTGTAACGAAAAGCAACCATTATCTTAAGCTTTATTATCTTTGTTTTACTTAGAGGGAAAGGCAAATCATCAAAAAAAAAAAAAAAAAGGCATTAAAACCTCAGCTTATTTGAGGTATACTTTGGCTGGCCTTGCCAATTATAATTACCTTCAGATGTGTAAAAGCAAGAAGAATGACAGTGCTAATTTTAGTCTATTTAGTAGCATTAGGGCAATTCATCAAGAACAGGGCTTCTTTTCTCCTTGACCAATCCTGTCACTCTGTAATGACACTGGTCAGAAAGTTCAAAACTTGTGTTATTTAAGCACACCGAATTACTGCTCAGATTCAGCAGTGTCACAACAGGCTAATGGACAGAAAAACACAATGACAAATAAAAATACACACAGGCTAGACTGAAAACGGGATTTTCAACAGTCAAGTGGAAGTCAAGAACACCATCACTGTGCATTGTGCTAATTCAGGGTACGCTACTGTCTCTCCTCAGGTATTTGTAAATAATCAACTTTAAATGAAAATGGTAAATATTCAGAGGAGTGAAAAATCTACTAATGTTCACTAATATGTTATCTATGAGCATTTAAATATAATTAAAGCAAGAATTTAGGAGCATGAAACGCTTTGGTGAAGTCCAAGGGAAAAGGCAGCAAAACCCACCTGCACCGAAGGAGGATCCCTCAGCAACAGAAGCACTGCCTGCTCTACTGCCAGTCACTGCCCCAACAGCAGCTGTGGTTCACACATACGGCTTTTCAGCCATTGCAGACCTAAGATTAGTCTAAATTGCTACTCAAGTTTGAAAGAAAAGAAGCAACCAGCAGGAGACAGACAAGATTATCACTGAAATGAAATGAAACATTAGATTTTTGTTGGTTTAGGCAGCCACATAACTTGGAACTAATGGAAAGAGAAGCAAAGAGCAGAAAGAAAATCAGTGTGCAGGCAACAATGAAGAAGAAGAAAGAGAAAGCAAGAAAGAAGAGAAAAACAATAGTGAATGGAAATTAGTAGAGAAAGGGGAGAATCTAGAGGTGCACAGAAGAAAACATTGATTGCACTAGCCAACAAGAATAAGGTTGGAAGTCTAGATATGCCCAGTAATTTTCAAGGGATTGCATTTTAAATACACCAAGGATACTCTGCAAACAACCTCTTTATCCAGATTTATGCAGATGCAAATACAGCCTACAAGCAGTTTTCAGAGAGCCAAACTTACTTAGAAAATTTTCTTTGGCAAAAACGCTGATATGGACAACAACACAACCTGTGAACATAACTTCTACCCACTCACCAGTGAGTTTACCACTTCAGTAGCAGCTGGCAGATTTTGCCTCATTTTATTTGGCAACACTATCATTACTTTTCTATACTTGCACATTGACTTGAAAGCATAATAGTTTGGTTTAAAACTAATGAGTTACTAGCATGAATTTAAGAATTCTTTTTAAAAAAGAGACGTATATAGAGATTTACGCTGACTCTAAAGAGAAGTGGCTAATTCACATTGATTTCCCCAAGATGTTGAAAACTCCCGGTTTCAAGAGACAGTATTTTTGTCATAGGTGCTTAGCACGACACAGGCTTTGACTTTAGTCATCTAAGTTTCAGAATTGCCATCTGATCCACCAGCAAAATGCTTCAGCTTTTAAAATGCTGCTCTCAAGGCAATAATACATTGCTTAATCCCACACTGGACAAATTCCACACTTCAGCAGCAAGCTTGGATCCAAGCAGAATTTCAATTGTCAGCCCCCATTTAAAAAGAAAAAAGGGTATTTCTGGCCTCTTTTGTAATACCAACAATTTATGTTCCCACAGCTCTTTTCCAGTCCTATGTGATTTTACATCTGATTTGTGCCTTATGGCTATTGGCCTTACACGGTTCTTCAGAAGAAAATGACAGACAGCAGCATGAAAGGGATGGCTGAGTCCAAAGATCTATTTTTCTTAATTCCAGACTGCAATTCTGTTTCACCAAGCTCCCATCCATAAGCATCGTCCCACACCTAACATGGCAGTGTTCATACATAAGGCCCACTGCTGTGCCAGTGTCTAAGACTGATGAAGGGAAACCTCCCAAAGACCCAAAACCCAAACCCCAAGAATTCTGCATACAAGACCATTAACTGCAAAAGAGCTAAGCTATCCAAAGTAACTACTGTTTGGGCTGGCTGTCACAAATATAGTGCACCTCTCTGAGCATTACTAATCTGAACCTATTAAAGGTATTCACCAAATAAAGTACTGCAACAGGGGCAGTGCCTACAAAACAAGCCTACTGAGAATAAATCCTTCCAGTAGCTGATGATGTGTGGCTGATACTAGGATCGTGCACAATTCCAAGGTCTTCACTAGGGACCAAGAACTTTTAGGTCAATGAGTTAATTAATTGGCACATGTCCACAAGATAAAATTCAAGAAGGGTACAGCTTGGATATATTATAGTCACATGGAACATTTTGACATTCCCATCCCAGGTGGGGATTAGAACAAAGAGGATAATTATTACCTTATTAGAATATAATGTTATGATATTATAGTCTGCAGTTAGCCTGATAATACTAAAGACATAAACCAACCATCCACTTAATTATTTCAACACTTACAGGATACAGAGAAGATGAAAGATTTAAAGACTTTCTAGAACCAAGATTCATCTCAGTGGAAAATTCCACTTTTTTCTTTTATTCCAAATCAGGATTGACAAAAGGGGTTTTCTGGGGCAAAAATTAAAACAATTAAAGGGGATTTCATATAAATTGTGTGCAGTAAAACTGAAGCTTTTCTTTCAGGTGGTTTCAGCTCCAAGGTGCATACACTCAAAATAAAAATGTCAATACAAATACAGAAAAATGCAACCTTGCAACTGGTGGTTTCTGTGTAACAGGGCACTGCTGCTGTCTCCCTCCTAACTTCTCCCCCAGCAACCAAAAACAATCCATAGCATCACTGATTTTTCCAGAAGGGAAGCATAATTTTGACTAAATGGTATTATCCAGAACAGTGGCATGAAAAAAAATATCTAAGCATCACTTTCTCCAAACCTATTCCTGTGGCAATGCCAAGAAGCATGCCATGCTGATTTGTCGGACAGCTCTATTACAGCCTTTGACTCACCGCGTTATGCTTCAACAGCATCCTCTGTTAGAGCAAACAGAAAGCATGCTGTCTACCTTTTCCTCAGTCTATTCCCAGCCTGTTGCTTCCATTGAGAGCAAAATTACCTAAGACATCTGGAAAGATTAAGATTATCCATTTGCAAGGGGAAATCTGGCAGTTCTTTCCATCTAACTCCTTCAAAACAGTATATGAACACTTAATTGTTTCTCTTTTCAAGGATTCCAGATTTTTTGTTTTACAATAAGCCAAATTCAGAACCACTCCAGACAGAAGAGTTGCCAAAAGTAACATCCACAGACAGACTGAAAAACATTCACCACCCACCAGGACCGGTGCATTGTCTGCCCAGAGCCAGCCCCAGATACTGCCATCCAAAAGCAGTGTGACAGGCCTGGCGATAACCCAACTTCTGTCACTCAAAACTCTAACCTCTCCTAGATCAAAATCCTGAGCTAGCTCAATACCTCAGAAGTTACCAGCTACTGCAGAAGAAATCATGGAATGGTTTGGGTTGGAAGGGAAATAGAAGATCACCTAGTTCCAAACCCCCTGCCAGGAAGGGACACCTTCCACTAGACCAGGTTACTCAAAGCCCCATCCAACCTGACCTTAAACGCTTCCAGGAACGGGGCAGCCACAGCTTCTCTGGGCAACCTGCTCCAGTGCTTCCCCGGGCAACCTGCTCCAGTGCTTCCCCACTCTCAAAGTGAAGAACTTCTTCCTAATGGCTCATCTAAAACTTCTTTTTCAGTTTAAAGCCATTCCCCCTTGTCCCGTCACTATGTGCCTTTGTAAAAAGTCCCTCTCCAGATTTCTTTTAGGACCCCTTTAGGTACTGGAAAGCTGTTGTAGGGTCTTCCTTGGAACCTTCTTCTCTCCAGGCTGAACAAGCTCACCTCTCTCAGCCTGAATTCATAGGAGAGGTGCTCCAGGCTTCTAATTATCTTAGTGGCCCTGCTCTGGATTTGCCTGAGTAGGTCTATGTCCCTCTTGTGTTGGGGTCTCACAGCTGAATGCATACTGCAGGTGGGATCTCACAAGAGCAGAGTAGAGGGGGAGAATCACCTCCCTCCACCTGGCTGCTTGGACAACTTCTCTGCATTCCTTCCAGGCTACCTGTCCTTGCTTCCATGCTCTATAGCCTTCCTTTTTGTGTTTGACTTTGTCAGGAGCTCCTTGTTCATCTACACTGGCCTCCAGCTTTTTTGCTTGACTTCCTCTTCATCACAATGCATCACTCCTGAGCTTGGAGGTGGTGATCCTTGACTATTAACCAGCTTTCTTGGGTCCCTCTTCACTCCAGGGCTTTATCCCATGGTATTCTACCAAGTAGATCCCTCAAGAGGCCAAAGTCTGCTCTTTCGAGGCTGTTAGCAAGCTTGCTGTGTGCCCTCCTTGCCACCCTAAGGATCTCAAACTCCAGCATTTTGTGATCATTGCAGCCAAGCCTTAAGCTTTGCATTTTTCACCAGCCCCTCTGTGTTGGTGAGAACAAGGTCCAGCATAGCACCTCATTGGCTCCTCTATCACTTGGAGAAAGACATTATCATCACTGCATTCCAGGGATCTCCCTGATTGCTTATGCCCTGCTGTGTTGTCACTTCAACAAGTAACAAGGTGGTGGAAGCCCTGCCACAAGGACCGGGGCTTCTGAACATGAGGCTGTTCCAATCTGTCTGTAGAGGGCCTCATCTGCTCAGTCTTCCTGTTCGGGTGGACTGTAGCAGACACTCAACTATAATGTCACTTATCCCTGCCCACCCTCTAATCCTGGCCTGTAAACTCTAGGTTGGCTCCTTAATCATTCCCAGGCAGAGGTCCATACACTCCAGCTGATCACTGACAGAAGGTGACACTCCCTTCCTTGTCTCTTCTGCCTGTCCTTCCTGGAGAACCTGCATCCTTTCATTCCAACACTCTGGTCATAGGAGCCATTACACCACCATTTGCACAGAGGCGTTTAAGCTGGGTCCCCAGTGAAGCTGACTTACTGGGTAGAGCGGCTGGGAATCCCATGTGCTGCCCTTCAAGTGCTCTCCTGCTGACCTGTGATCCCTCTCCAGGTTCAGGGTATCCATTGCTAACACTGCCATCAAACTGGTAGGACTGGGATGGATTGAGATTCCCACATCCCCCAGCAGCTTTACTTTAAAGCCCTCTTCACCAGCTTGGCAAACCTATGACTGAATATTGCAATTCCTTCTCTCCACAAAGTCATTACTATTCAGGTACTTATACGGTAGCGACAACAGCTTATCTGGTGCAGATAAATCTCTATATCTTTTCTGATTTAAAAAGGGCAGTCAAATGGATTTTGTCATACAGCTCCTCCTGTATTTTAAGTAAGCCCAGAAAAATCTTCTGTTCTCAGACTAGTAGGTAGTGGCACAAAACTGCATCTTTCCCTGGCAATATAAGCCTCCAACCCTGCACACTGCTATTACCTATAGCCTTGTAGGAAATAAGAGGAGTTATAGTAGTTTTTTTGTCAATCAACAATTTAAAGTGTTAGCAAACATCTTCATTCCACTGCCTTTGCCTACATTTATTGAGAAGAGTATCCAGGTGTCCCAGATTGCTACCAACCACCACCAGCATTTCAGAAGATAAAGCTAGCCTTAACCGTGCCTATGCTCAAATATGCCATGCACTTACCGTCACTTTCCAAATGTTACTCTCAGAGATACCCTAGGAGAAGTTTCACAGCTCTTATCAGCCAGAATTTAAAGGAGGGAGAGAGCAACAGTATGAAGCATGCACAGGCACATTATGGGAGGAAGCAGGGACACTCCTTCTTGCCTCGCCAGGATGCAGCAACTCCCAGTGACTGCAGCCGGGCCCCTTCACCAAACTGGTTTGTGCATTGAAGGGTATGTCAGGAAATTAGAGACACGTCATACGCTTCTGTTGTGGCTACGTGCTTACATGTATTTTTTTGCTAATACATACGATCAGAAAATACACACTGCATGGTTGTTTTTTTTTGTTACACAGGTGTAAATAAAACATTGTGAATATATAACCAGAGTAACCTTTTTCTCCACTCAGCCTTTTGCAGACTAAAAATATATGCTGTTAATGCATGGCTCTTCTACAACAGTATTTATCGTGAAAAAATCCTTAGAACAATATATGTTCAAACCACTCAGAAAAGGAAAATTTAAGCTTAAATTAAGAGCAGAAAAATGTAAAGGCAGCTTATATGGAGTTATAGAAAATTCTTTATAATGAATCCACAGACACAACTCCTTCAATAATGATTATGAAAAAAAATCCCATCTCTTGATCTTCATTGTTTATAATGAAGTTTGGTTAATACACAGATTTTAATTAGTACAAGTCAGAATAAGACAACTGTGAAGACTATCCCTTGGATCACTAATTCAGTTTCAAAAACCAAAGAGTTTTTGAAGTCAGTTCCTACCTTACTGAGTACAGCAAAACATGGAAACTTCTCCTGACCTCTACCATGCCAGAATGCTACCCTGACCTCCCGCGCCACAGCTGCACTGACTGAAATCCTCATCCTTGCTCTTTTTTTTTGCACACAAAATAGACTGAAAACACAGAGAAACTGAAAACACAACCACCCATAAAAGAACGCCTGCAGTGATTGTTAGGATATTGCACTTTGCAGTGTAGTGACTGATAGGGATGACAGAAGTTTGCTGTGGTCAGAGACAAATGACAGATCCCTTGGAAGTCTCCAGCAGTGATTTCCAAGCGTGCTGCTGTATGTAGGAGACTTGCAGTATTCAGATAATACTGAAAACCGACACATTATACTGGCACCACCAGATAGCTACAATAGCCCCCCGCTCCCCTGGTCTGTGACTCTTGCTGTATCACCTCACTTCTAGGGTGATGTAACACCCCAGTTACACCCACTTCTGAGGTTATGGGAGGGTAATAGGAAAGTCTCCATGTGACAGAGCCCCATGCACCAATCTGTGCTTCTGTATGTGTTTTTGTCTTCCTTAAGTTCTATACAGCTCTAACCAGAAACTCCTCTATGTAGAGATCAGCACCCTTTCCTTCTTTAAGATTGGTTGCAAGTATGCAACAGACTCAGCTCAAAATCCAGAGCTGGCAAAATCCATCATGTATGCAATTCCACTCGGAGCAGGGTCCTGCAAGCATCCTCCACCACTTATTCCAGCTGACACTGTACATCTCTGTTCCTTCCCTCCTCCTAGATATGAAAGGAATTAAGTCTTTGGAAAACAGCAAGTGATTTACATGCATTATTAATACTTCTTGGTATAACAGTATTCAATATGTCACTTTTTGTTGCTTCACATCAATCACAGTCTCTTAGATTTCAGAGGAATATCTGCCCACTCACTGTGTAAAGCCAAATGTTACAAAAGGAAACTCTGCTCATTCCCTGACTGAAATTAATTATGCTTTTTTATAAGTATATAGTCTGGTAGATCACAGGTATATTGGAATAAATTAAGTATAAAAAAATCATTGTAGACTACATTTTCTATGCAGCACTGGCAAGTTCTACATACAATTTCTATCATCAATAATAAGGATTAATCAAAATTATTCTAATCAGAAAAAAAAATAAAAGCTCAAAACCCTTTCACAGTATTTCTCATAAATGCAGTCAGGTTACTTGTAACATTACATATCATAGAATAATTTGGTTTGGAAGGGACCTTAAACATCATCCAGTTCCAACCCCCCTGCCATGGGCAGGGACACCTTCCACTAGACCAGGTTGCTCAATGCCCCATCCAAGCTGGCCTTGAACACTGCCAGGGATAAGCAGCCACAGCTTCTCTGGGCAATCTGTGCCAGTGCCTCACCGTCCTCACAGTGAAGAACTTTTTCCTAATAGCTAAACTAAATCTCCCCTCCGTCAGCTTAAAGCTATTCCCCTTGTCCTATCACTACATGCCCTTGTAAAAAGTCCCTCTCCAGATTTCTTGTAGGGCCCCTTTACATACTGGAAGACTGCTATATGGTCCCCTCCTTGAGATTTCGTTTCTCCAGGCTGAATAAGCCCAGTAAGCCCAGCTCTCACAGCCTGCCTTCATACAAGAGGTGCTCCAGCCTTTGTGGCCTCCTCTGGGCTTACTCCAACAGGTCCTTGTCCCTCTTGTGTTGGGGTCTCAGAGCTGAACGTAAGAGTCCAAGCGAGGTTTCATGAGAGCAGAGTAGAGGGGCAGGATCACCTGCTGATCACGCTTCTTTTGTTGCAGCCCAGGATATAGTTGGCTTTCTAGGCTGTCAGTGTACGCTGTCGGCTCATATTGAGCTTCTCATCAACCAACACTTCCAAGTCCTGACTAGCACCCTTCTCGAAAGTTTGCCCATTTTTTTTTTTTTACATTTTTAGAGTACTTCTTTCAAAACCTGTAATTAAAACTTGTTTGGCATTTTCTACATCCTTTCAAAAATCAAACATACCAGCTTCTAACTCCATAAAGTACACATCTAGTATCAATGCATGGTTTATTTTAGCTCTGTGCCCACTTTCAAACAAAAAGCCTCTAATGAGATTAAAAGGAAAAAAAAAAAATCAACCAAATAGAATAACTCACTTGGGCATCTTAGAAGATCATTTCATATCCACAAAAAAGTTTACCTGGGAATTACAGCTCTAATACTGAGGAAATACCATATTGGCCACAAGAGCCTGTGGTTTACTTTGGCCATGGGATAATGGAAAAAACAGAACAATAAATAAATGGTCATTTGTCTCCACTTTCACCACAGTTGTATAGCATGTTAAAACAATGTAAGTCTGAACTGTGTAAACCTTCATCCCTCAAAAATTATGAATAGCTTCTCTGTGCTGAAATGTTTCACTAATTCCTGCTAAGTGATTTACAAGGCTGAGTAGAAAAGCAGAAATAGCTTCTCTGTTCCACATATAAGGATTATCACCTTTTTCAGTTACCTTAGGAACCAGCTATGAGAGAGGATGAGAATGGGAAGTGACCCCTGCCAGGCTTATTAAGACTTGTGCTGCACTGGTTTAGTTCTATTACCAGAAAACAAAATTAAAACAACAAAAAAAAAAAGGGGGGGGAGGGGAGAAGAAAAACCCACCCACATCTGTCCCAGGCACTACACATGCCTAAAAGCAATGTGATTAGCCTTTGCTGTGAAAATGTCACAGTCACTCAAATCTGTCCAAGTGACAAAAAGAGAAATAACTATTAGAAATAAGAGGACTTGAAATGAATTCTAAGAACATCTGTATTTAAACTCCAGAATAGCTAAACCATAAAACATGTGTTTAATACTAGTAAGCTCTGCAATCAAATGACACTTAATTCCTCAGACATAGACCTACTTACCACCTAACAAGTCTTTAGCACTAATACATTAAAATCTAACTTGCACTCTCAAAAGCCAATACAAGGAAATGTGAAAGGAAATACAAGGAAATGCTTACAGGATGTAAGGCAACTTTAACCCACGTATGAAGATTATACTTCAGGAATGCTACTCAAGACAAACACCCCTTTCTGGTTTTGGGCAAACACATTCCCAAACCTTGAGTGGTTGAAGGGACACCAGATGACTTTGCCTACCAGTACCACTGGGTGTTGCCTTGGAAGTCTCATCTGTCCCACCGTTCCTCCTGAGATACACTGACCTTCTTGGCTGTATGTCTCAAGGCAGACACAGAAATTGCTCTGTGCGACTATCTTAAACGTTTCACCTCAGTTGATGCTAATCATGCCATGGGAGACTCAAAGGGGAAGAAAATGATTGTGAGGATTTATCTGAGCGCAGTAAACATTCTTCCTTCTGCTCTGCCCAACTCCTGCACATGCAAATTACTCCCACTTACAGCCTTCCCGTTTCAGTGGAAATCAGAGGTGACACTTGAATTAAGCTGCTTTCTGTCAACCTCTACTTAACCTACTCACACCCAGTCTGCTGCACAACATCTAAGGCAGCCTGTATTGACAACAAACTCCTGAGCAGGCTTAGCAAAGTTTTTTCTCACCATACAATCGTTCATAAGATAAATGTTAGGTGAGCAGGTGTTGAATGAAGCCTTCAAGTGTTTCCAGCTTAAAAATCTGCATGGGAGGGAAGCATCTTTTTAATAACACAGAATCTAAAATTTAGAGAGTAATAACCATTCGGACAAGATTTTTATCTTCTGTAATGATTCAATAGCTCCTTGCTGCAACTGACTGGAAGTTAACCATCAAATGAATTCAATTTTTAATGTCACAGTACATATTTTTTTCATTGTTCCAGGACATCAGTTCACCATCGTACTGAAAAAAAATAAGAATGTAATTTATAACTAGGGAATTGATTAAGACACCTTCACATGACCTCACCACTCACATCACTTATCAGTAAAGCCAGAGTACCAATTCACATATTGTTTTTTCACCTAAAATTCTGCATACACAAATATTTTAACCTTTCCCTAAGGACCCAGCCTCTCTGCTGCCTGCAGTAGGGCTTCAAAATTCAGTCATAACATAGCCTTGACCTTAGATATACGCCTTCTGTCATGTTGTGACATTTCCGTCTAGGTTCTGGGAGCCGAAAACCTTTACAAATCTTCACTTGCCTCCTCAAAATAAAACACTAGAAGCATTTTTGGCATGACTGAACACAAATCCCTTCCCTCAGTTATGCCTTGCCACCTCCCCTCTCCAGGGAGATCCAGTCAAACCCACTCTGGCACCTGATCCCACTTTCTGAAGGATAAAAGAGGCCAACAAATGGGATGCTCCTACAAAACTTTAACTCAAACAGCCCATGTCAGTATTGAAGAAGCAGCTTCTTACCAAAGGAGGTCAGAGGAAGGAGCAGAACTGATAAGGTAGAAAACTTCCATCTCCCACATCATCTTCACTGGGTGCTACCACTCACTTTTCCCTAAGCTGCAAGCTTCAAGGTGCTGTCACCAAGACATTGGGGCTGAAGTTCCAGAACTACATGCCTCACAATGGCTCCCAGCTCAGGCAGGGACAGGACTGTCAGAGCCCTGTTCTAACCTCCACCCACATTTTAAAGTCCAACTTTTCCTGATTGGAAGTTAATACCTGATTTAGAAAGTAGGATTCTTTCAAAAGTGCCAGAAAGTTCATTTATATGTAGTTACAGTTTTATGAACTCCATAAAATTCAAAAGTTGGAGCTAATTTCAACATTAATTGCCTGAATATTCAGCCAAATTGCTTCCCTGCTCCCAAGTCAGAGGGTAGAAAACCAGGCTGATGCATCTCAAGGTTTGCAAACATAATTGCTTTGGCATCCATAGCTGTGAAGTACTGACAGCTCTTCATAATATCCAGTCTGCTTGAATATTCAAAAGTTAGACTTCAGGGATCACTTGAATTGATGTGGTTTTTTTTCTCCCCCCCCCCCCCTTTTTTTTTAATGGGTTTGGCTCCTTTATACAGTAAACTGGACTTTATGCACACTTCCCTCTACTAACAGTGATGTATTTTGATATGGAAAAAATATACATGAACACACAGCTATCTATCTCATCAAAAAAACATTATTACAAACTCAAAATAGGCAACAAAACTCAGATACAGGAAGAGGGTTAATGCTTAGTTTTAGCTGGTTTTCTAAAAACAATTACCTTTAGGTTCAGTGGCACCCCTTAAATATCATTTCTCTACTTTCCAAAACAGCTGCCAGTGGTGCTCTCCCCTTCTTTAACTAGCTAGCCATGAACTATGAGAACATAAAACGCACTCAGCATAATTTGATTAGGATTCTAATTTATAATTACATTTCTGTTAGCAAATATTCCTACATTAAAAATTTATTAAACCATCATTCATCCATTTGTAAGTAATTTCAGTCAATCATGAACGCAACATCTCTTTTTCAGCAGCAAAAGCTGCAGTGGTTGACAAGCACATAAAAATGGACTTTTTGTATACACCTACTCCAAGTCTCTGCTTCAGGGAAGGAAGAGTGAACAGCTTTCCTCTGCCCAGATACATACTGCGAACAGTGCAACTCTCTGACAATTTTGGCAGGTGTAATTTGCTAAGTAAAAGCCAACTGGAATATCTTAAAAGAAATCACAGGGTTGTTTCTGAAGAAAACTTCCCAGTATTCTATAGGAAATACTCTATAAATAAATACTTAGCCCCCTAAGTATTTATTTCTTTTTTAATTCAAGTTTTAAACAGATAGTATCTCCTCTTCCACCTCCTTGCCCCTGACTGGCTAGAGCACCACCTCTTTTCCTTAGCCTACACTACACCCACTTAACAAAACTGTGGGTGCCTAAGTGTTCAAGCACTTGACATGTTAAAATCGTTTTTAACAGCTTAGTTTACAACTGAATGCCTGTAATTTCCTAACATGTCCTGAGGCAGTTTCCTAAACTGTGTCATTACCCCGACAAGTGTTCAGGGATAGGGCTAAGCAAAGTTTAAAATCTTATCTACAGCCCTCCTTCGAGGCTCTTGAAGAGTCTTCCTAGTTATTTGGGTGCTTAATATGAATTGGGTTAAAATGCTTTTATATAATTTTTTTTCCACTATCTTTCCACCGTATATTTTCCACAACTAACAAAGTCATTGTCCATTTTAATATGCACAAATATTAATTTACAATTAACATGTACAAATTTTAATATGTACAAATATTTTTATTGCCTCTTTTGAATCTTCTCAAAGTGTTCTATCATTAATTTCATAACAGCTTCTTCTCCATTATTATATGATGAATCTAACACTCTACCTCCACTAAATTTTACAAGATAATTGTAAAACATTTCAGAAATAAAAAAAAAAAAAAAAAAAGACATTTTGTCACATTAATTACATGTCTCACTGTTTCAGGAAGGGAAAGAAATCTGCAACCACAAAAAAGCTATACACTGGGGGTTTTTTTCCTCCCCTTTTTGAAAATGCAGTGCATTTGAACATCTGGGCAGCAAAGGGAACTGGATGTTTTCATGTAGAACAAGTAGCTCAGCAGGGTTATTTTGCCTTCTTTTTTATCTTCTTCACAAACTGATAAAAATGGGGATTGCTTTTTTAACATATCATACTGAACACTAAAAAAAAAAAAAAAAAAGAAAACTGAATCCTGCTTCTGCTTTTGACTGAATTTGTGTATTTATTTGAAAATAACAGGATGAACCACAGCTGTTGGACAGACTCACTGTACCTGGGAGAGTGTTTGGCCATTCGACATAAAGATCTATAAAATTACTGAAAATTACAATCGAGATAATTTGAGGTTAAATGCTCATAGAAATTAAAATACTGCTTTGAAAGACATCTCCAGTTACAGGTGTTCTTGTCTATTTGTTGGTTACATCAGTGTGATTATGCAGCACACACCCTCATCCACACTTGGATATTTATGCTTTCAAGGCAGTGTACAACCATCAAACACTTGAACTTTCTCTACTGATGTATAGCTTGAATATGTCATAGGATGACTATGCCAACAGAGGTCAATCAAGGTAACAGAAGAAAGATATTCAAGGGCATATTGCATTTTGTATGGAGCCCGATTTGAAAGACTTGCTCTAGCTCCCAGAAGAGCATTCTCTTCAGACAAGTGTTAGCACTGATTTTTCTGAGTGGGTTCTGACTTTGTGTGAAGGCAGCTCGAGGGATGCCTCTGGGTGGCTGGTATGGAGATCCTCTGGTCCTCTTCACAGCAAGTAGGGGCTGGTGATGTCCTGGAAAAAGTGCTCAGAATTGGAGCCAAGCAGATAACCTACACTATGGGGTTTCTATGTAGTGATGCCATGAAGTCCATAAACACAGAAATCCTCCATGAGTAATATCTGCTCTCCTCCAAAAGCTGGCAACAAGCACATGACAATCCCCCATGCAAGAAATCTGTTTCCTGTGTTTATTGGCTAATTTTGATGAAAAAAAGCCTTCTATAACTTTGCAACGTGTCAAAACAGAAGACTGAGCTGGATTCCAGTCAGTCACAAACCAAATTAACATCCAAGATCCCATCTAGCTCGAAAAAGCATCAGTGTAATTTTAATCTGTAAGTTCCATGGCCATGTTTGATTTGCAAAGCTGAAACACATCCTTCGCCACACTTTTAAACCTATTGATGTCAATAAAATCTAAGATTAAGTGAGAATTAACATTAGTTCTCTAGGTGCAGTGCAGAATCCCATTTTAAATTCTTTTTTCTGATTGTAAGAAACGTAAATAAAAAAACCCATAGTAAATAAAATGGAAAACAAAATAGGGATTCTAGCCCTAGACAGCCACGTTTTTTTCTCACATAACATTACTTCTGGCACATTTAACTTAAGAAAACAGAGGTAAACAGTAGGAATAAAAGAAATACTATTCCTATAAATTTAGTGATAATGCATCATATTCAGTAGAAGACAGGTTGAGTAATAGAGACACTTGGTAGTAAGACACATTAGGCATTTCTACACTTCATGCTTTGACATTTTTTCCTTAAGACAGGTTACTCTTCTTGACTACATGTCAAAACTAGCTATAGCTAACATCATTCAAGAGTTAACCGTTTGGTTCTAAAAATTAAATTATGAAATTTAGGGGTTTTTTCATTTGTGTTGTAGAATGATTTTTTCATTAAAACACGTCGCTAATTCAAAGTGGACATTGATTAAATATTAATGCAGTTCTGTAATGCCATTAAAAAATTACAAACCTAGAAACAAAATATTAATGCTCACAAAATAGACTAGAATAAACCCTTGAGACAGAAATCTACAATTATTTGCATTATAACTACCAGAATAGTATTACTTCTTTTCATAAAATTATAGATCAAATTAAATTTGTCCAAATTGGGTTTTTACATCCAATTGTTTTTCTTAGCCATCTGTATAGTAGAAGAGTCTAATGTTACTTATTCTTCAACATTTTCATATTTAGTTCTATTTAGAAGGTAACAGATAGCTTAATGCACTACAGGAGGAGTTTTTGACCTAATTAAGATGACTAGTAAGCTTTAACATTTTTCTTCTCAGTTATTTGTTCCACAGCAGGAGCTCAATCAATTTCTTTCCCGTTGGTAGAGGGATCTATATTTCTATCTTCCACGTAAATATTCTTAAATATTAACGATGATCTAGCAGTTGATTAACTGTATTCATTTATTTATTTATTAGCTTGAACTACTAAATGAATGGAATGAGGAAAAAATAAACAAACTATAACTGTTAAAGGCTGCTGGAAAGTACTCAATGAGGAAAGCATTGACAACCACTAACATGAAGCTCCAGAACAGAAACAATTAACACTGGCCAGTTATGAAAGCCATAGGTAAATAATTACTGACAAGCAGAGAAATTAGTGAGAGAAATAAGCCTCCTGCCATTTAGCTCAAGCACCAGAACAGCTTCCCAGCTGCAGAGCTGCTCAGAGCCGTCTCTCCTGAGCACTGGAGAAATTCCCAAATGGAGACTTGTTCCATAACCCTCCCTGCAGAATCCAGTGCAGGAGGCATTGTTCACTGGAGAGCTCATCCGAGGCAGGGTGAGAGGAAGAGCACAACAGTGAAGCAGGCTTTACAGCAAAGGATTTCTTTTCAGATATCCACACAGTATATTAACTCAGAAATCTTTTCTTCTGCGCCCTTCCTGCAGATGAAGCATGTGAAAATAAAAACAGGAGAAATGATCCTGCAAAGAATACATGTAGAGCCCCCAGCTATTACAGGCAATGGAGTCACCTGGCACAACCTAAGCTGCCACGTGGAGACAGCAGACAGCATAAATCACCTTCACTCCCTACTTCCAGTAAATCACTTTCACCCATCTTGACCTCCCACAAATTTGTTTTGCAAAACCAGCAAGTAATCTAATCTGAGCAAGCTGAGGAACAGGCATACCTGCATGTATAAACAGCTCTCACCAGAAAAGCAACCCAACTTATACTTTTTGCTCGTTAGTGGTCTTGCACAGACTGGTCAGCTCCCAGACAATTACTGAAGCTGATAAAAAAGCCCAGGAAGTTAAAATAATGGTAAAGTTTCTTACGCCCATTGTTGAGGTCAAAAATATTTCTGTGTGTCACAGAACTACCGACTGATGCCAACACAACTTGTGGCTAACCATCCTTGAAACATTTACTGGACTAAACTTTCAGCATAATGATTTTATATATGCATTAAATAAGATGTTGTAACAGTTCATCACAAGCTTCTTTCTGCTTCATAAAAGAATGTGAAACACAGGAAATGAGAAGTCAATTGCTTTTCTCTCCCTAGATGAATGTCTGAGACACCAAGGTTGTATAACAAATGCACAAGATTCATTCCCTATAAATCAGTATCTACAGATTCACAATTTGTGTATTCCCTGAAGTGGCAGAAAGGCGTGATATGTTTCGAGGTAATATATATTGAATTTGGAAATCAGTCTAAAATGTGCTATTAACAGGGACATCCAGATACTCACCTTCAGAAGGACTTCATGCTTCTAAATTTCTTCCTCAAACTCTCTCCTCTTTCATCATTAAACACTGACGTTTTAACTGCAATTTATTATGAAACAAAAGCACCTATTGAACAAAACAACTCTTCCATGAATATCCATATTGAAAACAAATCTCACTTTGTTAGAACATGCAGGTCTCACAAGGCTTTGCCAGTTTGAAGACAGCCAAACAGAACCTTTCAAAGTTCTCTAGACCAGTAGTGGTCCCTAAGGTACTGGGAATGCCCCACTTGGATGTTTCAGAATTCAATGCATACACACTGTAGCCAGGGGAATCACATGCCAGTGGCCAGAGCTCTGCTAGAAATTAGCAATGCCACATGAAAGCACCACTCTCGGTTTCAAATTCAGGGGGCAATTTTAGAAATTAAGCCATTTCAGATCTGTAGCAAGAGATGCCCAATAAAAGCTAAGCATGAGCTTATTATTACATGCTCAGAAGGGGCTAATAAATGCTGAAGAATGTAACTTTTAGACAGGAACCTTCTAACACCAGATTAAAATTCTCAGAGCACAGCCCAACTTGCTGCCTGCGGTCTGGGACACAAAGCCACAGCCAACCTTGACGAACGCATTACCAGCATGCACTGGAAGCAGAAAGCTCTGAGCCTTTTGAGACCAAACTGCTCTACATGTTGGTAGACCTTTTCCATCCTGCAGATGCTCACAACAGACTCCAAGACATCACAATATGCAAAACAGAGATTAATTTAGCCTTCAGTGGGGAATGGCAGGTGGTTGCATCAGGCAGGAAAAGCCATGTTTTTATGAACTCTGCTACAAACTGTTTGTAAATGTAAAAGTGTTTACATTTGGGTTTGTGCTACAATGATTTGAGAGAGGCAGAAGCAAGTCTCTCAGTTTCCTGAGATTTTGATGCAAGTCAGAAAAAATCTCCATTTACTGATACTATCAAGTTCTTAGAAAAAGAAACAGATCTTCATCTCTGTTTTGTGACAGAAGAAATAGGTAGTACACAGCAAAAGGCAGCTTAGCTCAGCTTTACAAATACTTAATTGCAGGTCTGTTGTTGACATTATCAGAACGAAAATAAGCCACACTTAGAAAATCCATGGGATAAACACTATTATTTTGTAAGAAATTAGATTAATAATTCTCAGGAACTAAGCTCTGTTTCTAACAGGAAGAAACATGAAAAAGAACTTCTCTGCCTTATGCTCTCACCCCACTAAGTCCTGGACTCTCCAGAAGGTGACAGTTCCATACCAGAGTACAAGTTCAGGCAGCTTCATATCCACCAAGCTGCCGCATTTTGATGCCTGTGGTTAACACATTTTCCCCAACAGTGACTTTCTTCAGAAACTTCTGTGCAGAAAATGCATGGCAAAACAGAAAACTCCTTTGGAAGTACAACTCTTACCTGAAGAAAGAAAATGTAGCCCACAGAAATGCTGCCACGTGAATTTTTATATATACACACACACATATATGAATTGTGTGTGTGTGTGTATTTTTATTTATTTATTTACTTTTATTTTTAAGCCAAAATATTTGAAACCTACAATCAGGGGTTTTCTTTCTCCTCAAAATCTTCTAGTTTAGAGAGTAAAGGAGTAAAACTATTTTTTTCCATTTCAGAAATCAGAAGGATGTCACAGTATAAGTTTCTATCCCCTTGTTGCCCCCACATCCTTCAATCCTAACATCTGTTTTCATCACAGTGTCCTGCAGATTTCCTGCTGCAGCCGGTCTGCACAAGATTCCTTCCTCGTCTAAAAGTCTTTCTTTTCTTCAAGCTATTCTCTATACACAGACTCTGGGTTACAGCTGGGTTTGTTTTCTACACATGACTTCTGCTACTGTTAAGGGAACAGACAACAGTTGTTATCTGGAGAAAAAACAACTTGTAATTATGACTTTATTTTTTATATTTGTCTTTCCATTCTCAGCCCAAGCTGTTCAGAGCAGAAAGGACTCTTCTTCAAAACAAAATCCAAATTTGAGGATGGATACAAATTACTATAACGTCTACATGTGTGGGAGTCCTCACCATTATTTCTCTACCAGTAGTGCACACCACTTGGAAACACATCTCTGGGTATGTCCAGTAGATTATCCTTGCTGCAGCTTCCACCACTTCAGGCAGATCTCAATTTTAGCAATCACTTTCTAGCGACTGCCATTCCTGCAAGCCAGTGTCTTCTCCCTCAGTATAAGAAAGTTGCATCCTCTAATATGTGCTGGCAGACACCAATATGCAGACCCCACAAGTCAGTAGCCCTTGGCCATCAGACATATTCTTGGCTTAGAGTTTATTAAAACAGCCTTTTAAACCCATAGACAGTATAAAAACCCTGCTCAGTAAATTATATTTCATGGTTTGGAAATAGTTAACATCTTTACTGTTGAATTAATGGTTTTCTTTTCTTGATTTTCTCCACGTGGGTCACCTTCATGCTAGCCGTATAAAAAAGCTTAATATAGAACTATATAAAGGTAGGTTCATCTTTCTCTGAATTACACACACAGGTAGATAAAGTTCAGACTTAACAACAAAGCCAGTCCGCAGTGTGGAGTCTAATATGACCACACCCTGACATTAAAAGAGACTATCAGGTCCATCTCAAGCAGCCCACACGTCCAGCCAAGAGAAGGTCACAAACCCTCTACTTACACACTGAACTCAAAGAACAAGCACAACCCCAAACACTCTATGCCAAACCCAGGACCTACAAAATGCTACAAGTCTGAGCTACAACATTCAGGAAGAACCAAAGGCATCACTAGTGAAGAACATTACCAGTAGCAGGAATTTCTTAAATTAAAATGCTCAGGAAATGTTAAATGATAAACCATAATCCACATTCCAAAGCAGTACTAAGTAAACTTGAAAAAAAAAACCCACCAGTAATTCCTAGATTATAACATCTAGTCTTAACCTTGGTCTAAATTCCACTGTTGCTTGCTTTTTCTCCACAAACAGCTATTAGCTATCATTACTACCTTTGCAATTGCTGCTAAGTACCACTGTCTGTATAAGTTTGCAACCATTACATCCAAGAAAACTACAAAACGATCATTCAAAAAAGAGGTAACCTCTTAAAGCCAGATGTGAATGGTCTCCACTGCTGCTGGGCAGAGGCTCTATGCTTGAATCAGAGACTGGCCAAAAAAACCAAAAAAAATTAACCCAGCCCAGCAGTCCTGTCCTAAGAACACGTCCCACATGCAAGCAAAGATTTCTGAAGTACAAGCACAAATACACAGGTATTTCCTTTCAAATGTACATGCAGCCAGTAGGCAGGACTGCACACAGATGTTGGATATGATGGTAGGGTTTGACAAACCTATTGTGATGGGGGGCACCTGTCTGGTGACAGGAGAGCGATTTGACAAAGGAACCCCCAAATGCTTCAAGGAGCTACATGTCTTCTGAAGCCAGAACACTGAGGTCATTGCATTGTGCATTTCCAGCAGGGTACTGTTTTGGCATGGAGCAAGAGAGAAAACGCTGCAGCTACACACTGTGTGCAAGCAGGACAATGCTTTCATTTCAGCTTGGTCAGCTCTTTTTGTATTTCTGGCATTTGTCAGGAACCGGAGATATTGATCTATATCCTTTTTATTTGGCAAAAATTCACTTGTGGTCATACAGAACATTCTTGCTTAATGCTTAGCTAATAAAATGCACATATACTGTCATCAAAAGAAATAAAGCTGTATGTCAAATCAGCAACAGATACCTAAGCTATTTTTCAGACCACAGACAACTCTATACACTTCCTTTAATACTTTTGGAGGAATAAACTGTATATTAATGGAAAAGCTGAAGACACATGAAGAGAAACTGTAGTGCTAAGAGAACAGCATGAATAAGGCTATCAGTGATCTACAACAATCAAGTGCCCATCCTGCTTCTCCTGTAATGCACAAACTAGAGCAGTCCAGATTCAGTCACTCCCATTTTTTCCACAAGTTGAATACATTATATTTCTTGTCTCCACATACTGCTTATAAGAAAATGAAATTTTCAGAAAATAATTTAAAGTCAAACTATATTTCAACTTTTGCCCCAATCTTCATGAGGATGGGGAGGAAACAAAGTGTTTTCAGGCTTTACAGTAAGCAGCCCATTTTATAAATTCCAACAGCAACACAGACTGAAAAAAACCCCACCTTTACAGGTGAAAAGCGTATCAGAAATGCTTCACAAAATTCAGAATGTTAATTCCTTTATTTTTTATTTAACAAACAAAAAATCCATTATTACATAAGAAAATGTGAATTTCTTTCTAATCATATCATTATAGCTATCCCTGCGGCAGGATAACCTACTAAATGATGTAATGAAACAACCCTCAATTTGTGCTGTCTGCCTATGGAGCAAACGATACGACTCCTCGCATAAAATCCACATCTAGTTAAGAAGCCTACATACTGAAAAGTACTTAGCTATCATTTTGAGCCAGAAAACCAGCAACAGTTTCATTAAAATCACCTGATTTAATATTCCCGATGCAATAAGATTCCCCTAAGTATTTCTTTGAGAAAACAACACACCGCGTGTTGCCAGCTGTCCTGAGCTATTACACTTGAGCCTTAGCCACAGATTGCCACACAGCAGTAAGCCAATCTACACAACTACTGCTGCATACACATGTCAGCATTCCTCTGGTGTAATAAAAACTGCTTGAATACTTTGTAGGAATTAGCACAGGATATCAGAAGATACAGCATGGCCAACACCCACCCAAAATTCACAGGGTTTTAAAGACCACAGGCTCTGTGGTCTGCCTGGCCCCTCTCCAAGTCCCTATCTTTTCAAGTTTATATTTGTCCATGAGGGCTTCAACAAGGTTCTGTCTAATGTTAATGGTAAATATCCATCAGTAGGTTCCCTATTCTGGAGTTATGAGCCATCATAAGTGTTTTTTAAGCAGGTGCTTTTTAAGGAGGTGGAATAAAATTCCATCATTAATTTGTGTGGCATTTTATATATAGCAGCTGAGGGAAGGCAGATTCACGATCTCCCCACTCATATTCTCAAATCTCTGGATTCCTTCAGGTCTTTGACCTAACACTGCCAATGCAAAAAAATTCCACTAGATGGTGTGGGATATGTAGGACGTGTAACCATTTAAATTAATAATAAATATACATTCTGTAAATAGTATTTCCCCGAGTTTCAGTTGCATTTTTCTTCCCTTCCAATAGAGAGAATCATCTTATAGGGAAACCAAAACACATACCTTACAAAGCATTAATTCAACGTAGGATGTATGCACACTAGTTTTTCTGGGTGAGGAGAAGCATCAATTCCGAAATTTTATTATCCAGTGAATTACCTTAAAAATTAAGAATACTGGTTTACTAATGCAACTAGAAAAGAAAAAAAAAAAAAGATCAGTCATTCCAGAAAAAATGAGAAAAAAAAAAAAAAGTGACAAGTCTCTCTTTTATTTTCTCTGTCTTTTAAAAAGAGAGAGAAAAAACTAGGAAGTCCAAGTGAATGCAAAAAACCCCTAGGGTCTGGTCAGCCCCGTCTCAGCCCACATCTGAAGTGCTATTCTGTTTTGAAACTGTGACTATAAAAAAGACAGCTCCTTACTCAGGAATCTTCCACGAGGGACCCGATGTGACAAATTCAGCTTTTTCTGGCCCTCAGCTGTGTCAGCATGGCACAACACAGTGCTTCATCCCTGTCCTCAGAGCTCTGATAGCATAAGCTGGGGAAAGGGTGAGGAAATTAATTATCAGAACTGCTACACATATTTCAGCACTTATTCTTTTGTACAAATTAGTCTCAGACAATCTACACAGTTACCACTGGAGATCTGACAAGACTCAGGTATGATACAGTTGCTAATTAAAACACAATTCCTTCAGAAAAGTTTGTGTTATTGAGTGAGAAGGAATGAACTCTTCTTGACTCCTGGATCACTGAATGAATTTGCACTGTGTGGAATAAATAGTAATAATTAAAAAGAGAAAAATCATAATCCTCGCTTATTTTTAAACTAGGCACATAATGAAATAGAAGCCATTAAGACACAACAGCCATTAAATCCTACTGACATTTTTAGGCAATTTTCAATGCCAAATAGCATGTTAAGCCTATACATTGCTGAAAAAAGTTGAAGCAAGCACACATGATCTAACACAGAAACAGATTTATTCCCTCCTGACTAATAATCAGAAACAACTGAATAAATTAAAAGTGGTGCAAAATACCACATCACAAAATACTACTGAGCATGTTCGGCAACACAGGGAGAAACTGAAAAGTCCATGTGGGCCACGGCTGAAACATGAATTCTGGGGCAAGAGGGAAGGGAGCAAGCAGGACCAGTGGACCAGAAGGGACTTGGGCACCTTCTGGCATGACTCTCAGAAAGCTCTCCCCACAAACAGACAAGCAAAGTAAAACAGGCATAGCTGTGAATGATCAGGGGATTTTTATGGGGTTTAAATTTGGCTTCACCTCTTATGGCCAACTTCTAAATGGCAGGCAAGTACAAGGACAGCCCACTCTGACAGATATTGCTACAGAAAGCTCCCATTCAACTAGACTGACTTGCTGCCTCCAGATTCCCTTCCTGCCCATGGATGGGTAACAAAGTTTTTTCCATGAAAAGTGAAGTGTATATTCCATTCTCTCATAAGAGACTAGCCCACAACTTCACAGACATCTTGCCATTCAAGAAACCCAGTTTCTCAGTTCTTCCAGAAAGCAAGTAATTTAATACCTCCTATATTCCAGATATAAAATATAAATTTACAAGGAAATGAAAAAGGAACAGGTAACCACCTGGGAATGAAAAGTCAGCCAGAAGATAGGCAGAACCCTATCAAACAAGAAAAAAAATGAACGCAGATGGAAAAATAGGAGAGAGTGTGCTGTGAGAAGGACATACACACTTTGAAATTTCTTTCCAATGCTTGGCAACTAGGATATTCATAACCATTTAAGATAAAAAAGAATAATTATCTCATAAAGACTGCAACAAAGTTTAAAGAAAATCTGGTGAATTTAAGTGACTTGTGTAATACAAGTAAAAATACACTATAAAACTAGTGATGGAACAAGCACACTTATTTAAAAACTACTTCTTCTCCACTCCACAAACAAAAATTACGGTTATGTAAGGAAAAAAGGCCAAAAAGGTCAGAAGTAGAAAAAAAATAGTTCAAGTAAATAAAGCTTAAATGCGATGAAAGAAAACACAATTAAAAAAAAAAATCAAGGACTGAATATTCTTACTTTACCCCATTGAGAATGTGAAACAAAACTAGGGTGATTGATTTCTACGTAAGATTGATAATGCCTTATGTTACTTCCAAAGAGTAACAAACTGCAGTTATACCTTCCAAACTTGAAAGCAGAAAGCACTGAATTCAGTGTACATATGAATTATGTAAGCATTTGGCTATTTGCTATTATAAAACCACATGAAAAGATCATTACTAGATACTCGTGATGCAAATACAGCAGCCTTTCCAACTCTTTTATGATTGTTAGGAAATACTTCCTTGCAATTAAACTAATTCACCTCTTCTTTCTATGGAAGAGTGGTTAAGAAAGTAATGTTCACAGTATTCCTCTCCTGTTACTGTTCTTGTTCTTTGGTTTTACTTCTTTTTGGGTGGAACTCTTCCTTTTCCCTTTCTTCCTTTGGTTTCTCAACTCTTTTGCTCTTGAGTGCCCTGAGCTCTGTTTTCTCCTTCCTCAGATGGTTATTTTTCCCCTTGCAGTTTCTCCAGTGAGGTGTCCAGCCTTTACAAGCACTTCCTTGGGAATCTGATAACAGCTTCATATTTCAGAATTACTTGGGAGCTATATTTGATAGTATTTCATTATTGCTTTATAGCTAAATGCCAAGCAAGTCAGTTACAGACTCAAATGAAGAGGTCAGTCAGCCGTATTTTTAAACATTCATTTACAAGCCAGTGATAATTATGGAGCCAGGTTATCCACAGAATTACTTTATCAGGAGTTCTCAAAAACTGTCTAGAGTTGGTGATTTTCATAGAATAGAATCATAGAAGCATAGAATAGTTCGGGTTGGAAAGGACCTTAAGATCATCTAGTTCCAACCCCCCTGCCATAAGCAGGGACACCTCACACTAAACCATGCC
>JBCJKH010050107.1:0-36990 GCA_039877255.1 Loriculus beryllinus | reverse complement strand
TGTGGGGGACAGGAGGCTCTTCCCTTTACAACTGCGGTGCCCCCCCTTGTGTAGCATCCTCCGGGGAAAAGGGGGGAGCTCGCACCAGAGACCCCATTGGGGTTGCTGCCTCCCAGCACTGTCCCCCAGGAGGGTCTGGGCATCCCCAAGCTTCAGGATGTAAGCCCAGGAGCCATCGCTTGCTGCTGGGCTCTGAAGTGTGTTTGGATTCCCAAGGGGCTTCTCAAACCGACCACAAGCCCAAAGCACTGCTTTTGGATTATCCTGGGTCTGGAAGCGGCACCGGCACTCCGGTTCCTATCAGCCTAAAGCCAGACTGCAATGGAATATAAAGCAGCCTCCAATCACTTGATTAAACGTATCTGAAAATGCCTTTAATTAAGAGCCGTGAACAATAAGAGAGCGTTTGACCTTGCTATCACTCACCCCATGTGCCACCACCGCACAGGTAAAACACCACCACTTCTCCTTGCAAGCGCCTTCATTAACCCTTGCTAATTGAAGCAACGTTCATTAACGCTCACTGTGCCCCTGCAAGGCTGCGTGGTGATGGGGGGACCAGGATGGAGCTGGGGTGCCCCGCACACGAGCGATGCCCTTACCGGTATTGTGAGCCTCCAGCTGGGACAGGGAGTTGACGGTCACCTTGCACGTGGGGCAGTACAGGTGCTGTTTGCTCTTCTTCCCCTCCTTCTCGCTCTCGGGGGCCGAGCTGCTGCTGCTGCTGCTGCCTGATTCTGCTGCCTGCACCTCGGTGCCCGGGGAGGTCACGCTCGTGGTGTCCGAGGTGGCCTCCGACAGCTCCGAGGCTGGGGGGGAGCCCAATGGGGCGATGCTGCCCGGCAGCTCCGACGCTGGCTCCTCGGTGCTGGGTGTCAGCCCCAGGGAGCTGCACTCCCCCTCGGGCTCCTGCAGCCCGTTGGCTTGGGCTGGGGAGGGAAAAGGGGAAAAGGGAGGTTATGGGCAGGAAGGGAAAGTGCTCTGTGCCCCAATGGGTTTTCTGGGTTTCAGAGAGCAGCCCTGTCCCCCCCAAACCACCTCAGGCACCATCTGCTCATTCATCCCTCTCAAGGATGGCTCTTCCCAAGGTCTCTCCTGTTACTGCTTTTATGTGGCAGCCGGGCTCAGCACAGGACCCTGGGTGCAGGGGGAATGTGGCTCCCACCAGCCCCATCCCTGCCCTGGGGATGCGTGAGCCCTCATCAGGGCACAGGCAGGGAATGGTCCCTCCTGCAGCATCCAAAACACCTCCCACAGACACCAAATCAGGGGGGAAGCACCCCCAGGGCCACGAGCTGCTGGGGCTCCAGGGATGCATTTTCCACCCTTTCCCTATCAGCTGTCCCCAAGCCAGGGATGCCAGCACAAAAGCTGCTTTATCAACGCTCACGGTGGCATTTGTGCCGCACTGATGCCCACATACCCGTGCTGCCGGGCTCCCCGCTGCCCTCGGGGCTGGGGGCCAAATCAGCCACCGCAGCCCCCGTCACCTTCTGCTTGTTCTTCATTGCCTCGATGGCTTTCAGCCTCCGTGCGTGCTTGTGGCCTTTGTAGTGGGCTTCTGCCTGGTTCTGGGAGGGAGAGAGGAGAGGGACACATCAGGACACGCAGATGGATGCTGGCATGCGTTGGTGACATCCACAGGGGTGTTTTCCACCCGCTGTAAGCACACAAGCACTGGGGCCGAGGCATCGCTTTGCGGAGGCATCACCGCATCGCGCGGCAGAGAGAAGGATGCGGTGAAATGCGTCAAGCCGCTTCTAAAAGCGGCTCCCTGGCACAATTGATGCCTTCAGACACATCCAGTGAACTGCTGGCTGTAAAAATAAACCGAGAAAGTAGGCTGGGGGGGGGAGGCCGTGTCTCCCATTGGACCCCAATGGGTGTCTGACATGCCATTTGCAGTCACAGCCTCCTTTGCTGCGTAACGAAGCGCACGTCGATGGGTTCGTGCCTGCGCCGAGGCGATAAAAACGAGCACAAAGGAAAATCACCCAAACACTTGTGCGCTCGGCAGCGGGGGACAATGCAGTGCTGTCCCCACAGCAGCCCCGCTCCTGCAGTCGGTGGGATGTAAATCCAGGATGAATGAAAGCCCCGAACCACTGAGCAGCACGGATTCATTTGCACGGCATCTTCGGAGGCCGGCTGAGGCTTCCCATGTGGAGTGGGAAGAAGCATCCCTTCCCTTCCCCCACGGCTTTCCAAGGGCTGGGAATGGTGTCAGGGGTGCGCTGGGTACATGGGAAAGGGGAAGGCCCATACGAGCATGGGGCCTCATTAGCAAACACAATGAGCCTCCAGCAGATACAGGGTTGGGGCTGCAGCTGAAGTGGGTCACTGGCACCATGCAGGAACCCAAGTGGAGTGTGAGGGTCCCTGGGGGGACATGCCTCCATCCTACCTGTTGCCATGCTCGTGGGAGCAGATGGGTTTGCACCAGTACAAGCAGAGCCAGCCCAGGCGAAGGGCTCTGAGCTGCTGCCCATGCAGAGGAGGCTTTTGCTGTTCCAGCCCTTCTGCCTGCAAACCCCATCCTTCTCCTCCTGGCTCTGAGCAGAGAACTCCCTTTCAAACCTCTTTATCAGTTTCCCCACAAACGATCAGCTGTGCTCAATTCATTACCACAGGGATCAATGAATGCTTCCTTCCTCCCCTCTACCAGGTGGTTGATTTACTCGGCTGGGAGTTAAAACCCAAACCACCTGCCACAACAGAGCTCTGGGAAGCCAAGGCTTGCATTCAGCTCCCAAGGACCAGATACGACTTGCAGAGGCTGATAAAGCAGCTTAAGCACAAACACTGGGGCCAAGGCAGGAAGGGACAAACCAACACGGGGCAGAAGAGCCAGCGAGGCAAAGAGGGGAGCACCTGGGCCCATGGGATGGGGATGGCAGTGGGCAGAGCCCTTGCACCATGGGATGCTCCCGTGGGTACCACTTACCGCAGAATTGAAGCGCAGGTGGCAGATGTTGCAGGAGATGAACTGCTTCTTCTTGAGCGGCGCGGGCACGCCGAATGTGTGGCTGATCACTGCCTTCTGCACCGGGTCCATCTGCAAGGGACCGAGGGCACAGGGTGCATGGGTGACATGCGGCGATGGCCACGCCGGCACGGTGAACCGGCGATGCCCCGTGCCATAGACACCAGCAGAACTCCCCTTTGGAGGGAGCGTTGGGGCTGCTGAGGAGCCTGTGTGTGTCCTTTCTAAACCATCCCTGGATAAACACAACCTGCAGGGACCAAACGCCTGCTGTGGCCTGGTGGGGTGATGAGGCCAGTGCAGGGGCACAGGCTGCAGCCTCACCAAGCTCCCCTGCGTGTCCCATCTCCCCATCATAGACACTGGTGTCACGGGCGGCAAATTACCGAGCCCCTAGTTGCTGCCCTTGAGCTGCCAATGCAGGAGCAGAAACCACTGAAACAGGGGGTGAGCACCCAGGAAGCCTCCATGTGCCCATCACCACGGAGTTCAATATCCCTGTGCAAAGCCAAAGGCATGAGCGGAGCCATGGGTGCATGGTCCTTGCCCACGGACAATGCAAACACAGGGACAAGATACCCACGGCCATGGGTGCTGCTCACCCACTGCACCGTGCCCTGCTCCCGCTCGGGTACCCACTTTGCCTGCTTCTCAATCAGAACTGCAAGGCTGATGCAGCCCTGGTAGCCCATGGGGCATGAGCGCAGTTACCCGACACGAGCCGCGCCGTCCTCATGCAGGGGCTGCAGGCGAGGCGGATGCGTGCAGGCTGATGAGCTGCTGACAGCCCCTGGCTCTTCTGCCCTTCTGCAGGGCTCGGCCTCATTCCTCAGCCCCGGCAGCAAACTTGCTCCGAAAGCCATGATTGTTTCAAACCAAATGCAGTTATTAAGGGAGGGTGGGGGAATAAGAATAACCTCTTTGTCTGAGCGGGGCTATAATCTACAATGCAACTATTGTTCCCCTATGCTGCGGCATAGGAAGATTATCTTATCTGAGTGCTGCTGTCAGCAGAGCCCGGCGTTTTCAGGCGATCGTGTTTCTCTGCAGAGCTATTTCGCTGCTGAGACAGGTGCATCCGTCTTCGAGGCACATGCCTGGACAACGGAGCCATTATCGAGACCCCCAGATTCCTTTCCAGGAGTGAGCAGAATGGTAAAAGCCGGTGATTAATGAAGCGCCTCTTTGCCATGGAATTTCGCTCACTTGTCTGGCATAGAAATGAAGAGACATTTGGGGTTCGGTGGAGACCCGGAGGAAGCTACAGATGGCAAAGATGCTGCTCCGCACCCCTGACGACAACCACTGATGTGTGCTGCAGGCAGCATCCCTGCGCTGCCTGGCTGCAGGCAGAGCCGGGGGCTTGTGTTCAAGAGCAACATCCACTCTTCCACCCAAAGAGAAGGGAAATGGCTCTGACCAGGGCCTGGCTGGGTCCTGGAGCCTGTCTGTCCCCTGAGCAGAGGAGGATGCAGAGGACGAGGAGGATGAAACTGGAACTGTCCTGGTCTGAACCTGACAATGAAGCCACCAGCACCGAGGCCACGACTGAGCAACTCCAGGGGCTGCATTGCCCAGTGCACCCGAAACCTGGCTCCTCGCCCCAGCCCCGCGCATCCCAGCCAAGGGCTGTTGGTGAGCATCACTGCTCCCGCTACCCCAGAGCAAACACAAGCTCCGTGTCCTCAAAAGCCTTTGGGAGCACATGGGGGCTTGAACAAGCCCTCACCACGGCCGCTCTCTGCCCCATCACACACACGGTGCTTTGCCAGGAGCATCCCACCGGGCTCCATCCCGCACACAGCACCAAGAGCGTCCCACCAGGCTCCATCCCGCACACAGCACCAAGAGCATCCCAAGCTTGGGTGCCATCCTGTGCCTCTCTCCCGATGGAAATACAAACATAACATCAGCTTCCTCCCACACGTGCACTCACGGCAGTGTCAGACCCCAGCTCTCCCCAGGCTGGTGAGGGTTGTGCCATAACCGGGTCGGCTCCAGCTCTTCCTGGCTTCTCCAACAGATCTGTCCCGGCAGCAGAGGTAGGCTCTGGGCACTGCACACTTGGAGAAGGGAGATCTCAGCTTTGTGGTCAATTCTCATTGACTCACACAACTTTATTTATCCCTGGATGTTCTTAGGGATATAAATAGAGCTCCCTGTGTTGAGCTCCCTGCTGGCACTGAGGTCAGAAACGCAGCATCACTTCGGATCCTGTCTCTGTTGAGGCTCTGCCACGCACTTGGGACCTTTGCGACATCCCAAGAGCTGCAAAGGACCTTTTGAGCAAGAAAGGCGCCTTCTGCATTGCTTTAGGGTTTGGTTTTCCTGCTGTTGTTGCTTTAAGTGGCAGGAGAGCTCAGCTTGGAAAGGTTTCATTTGCTGCAGAGTAAAACATCTGCTGGGCTCATGAGAGTCTTGTGACCTGCTCCAAGTGCAAAGTGTTCTGCTGGGAAGCCACAAACTGCTCCTGCTCTGCAGGGCAATGCCAAATCCTGCATGGTAGGGCCAAATTCTGCACAGTATCACCGAATCCTGCACAGCATCACCGAATCCTGCACAGCATCACCGAATCCTGAATGGCATCACCGAATCCTCTCCAGCATCACTGAATCCTGCATGGCATCACTGAATCTTGTCCGGCATCACCGAATCCTATACAGCATCACCGAATCCTGCACAGCATCACTCAGTCCTGCACAGCATCACTGAATACTGCACAGTATCACTGGGTCAGCAAAGGCAAACCCACTGATTTCTTCTTACAGCACCTCAGATCCAGCAGCTCTCTCAAACAGTGACATTCCCTGACTGATGCCCCCTCCCAAATCGCCGCTGAGGCTCAGCTGCCTGATGGAGCCTCTGACCTGGCATCAGCAGTGAATCGAGGAGCCTCAGGGATGCTCCTGCCCGTCCAGCACAGACCCAGCCCCAAGGGCAGCTCCCACCCTGGGGACCAGCCTGGCTTCACCCAGGTAACATCACCCAACCTGACACCCCCAGCGCCTCATCCCGGGGTCCCCACTCAGCACAGTAGCACCACAACGGGGCCGTGCGGCCCCAGCCAGTGCACAAGGTTCATTTCCCAAAGGACCGGGTTCCTGAAGCAGCCCAGCCCTAGAGAACACTCACCAGGAGCAGCGGGAGCCCTGGAGAACAAGGAGCGGGGCCTGGTTCAGCTCAGTCCCTGACGCCAGTGAGTGCAGAAAGAACCCAAAGAGCAGCACCTTGATGGCATCAGAACCCCCCTCCTTTCCTGTGTTTCTGCTGGGTAGCACAGGGGAGGGACAGGCCAGAGCCGGGGTTTCGAAAGAGCTCAAAGGAATTAGATGTCTGAATCCCATTCAACAGCAATGGGAGCCCTGTACTTAATTTCTGTGCTCGTCTTTGAAGATCTCAGTGATAATTTGCACCTTCAGAACATGTTTAATCCTAAAGCTACTTACAAGAGGCCAGCAAATGAGCAGGAAGGGAGCATCTACCAAACCCAGGAACAGCCACCCCACTGCTGCAGTGAAACACCAGGACAGGGACCCAAGAGAGGGGCTCCTGGAGCAGATCCTATCCTTCCCATCAGGAAGAGAGTGGCACCAAGCAAGGAAAGCCCCGTTTCAGCCCTGAGATGCTGGTGTACATCGTTGGCCACATCCATGTCAGATTAGACATCAACAAGAACATTACTAGGGCCACATTGAATGCCATAACCCAAGCACAGGGTCCAGTGGTTCAAGGTTGGGGACCTTGAGCCCAATTGAGTGGTGGGAAAAGACCCACATCACCCAGGCTCACCCCACATTCACAGCCACACAACAGCAGCCTTGTGTCTTTATATACCTCTCTCTTTCCTTCCTTCTCTTCAGTTATTTTCAGCTAACAAACTGCTCTCCAGAGCTCCTTCATTGCTATTGATTCCAGCAGCAAAATCGAATTGGTTGTGGTTAAAACCGTGTTACCTCGGGGCGGGGGGACACTCACCGTGTTGAAGTTGGGGAAGAGGTTGAGCGGTGACGTCCCGTTGAGCCTCAAGGTCAGAAAGTGCTTGATGTCCAAGGGGGGATGGAGGGGACGGCCGGGGATAGGCAAGGATGCTAAGAGGGGGCTGCTGTGTCCGGAGGGACCTGGGCAGGCAGAGGGGAAAGAGCAGCGTTAGCGGTGGTGCAGCTGGGGGTCCATGAGGCTCCAAACCCTCTGCAGGGGAAGGTCCCAGCCCTGGGCATGTTCTGCCTTTTAGGCTCAGAACCAGCATCCCGGTTCCAAGCAGAACGCAGCCGCCTGTGTGTGAGGGTGAGATGTGCACCCCTGGGGCCCCTGTCCCCAGCCTGCTCCCGATCCCAGTGCATCATCCCCCTCTGCAGCCCAAGGGCAGCGGTTTCCCACTTGGACTTATCCATCCCACTGTGGGAAAGCAGCCTCTGACCCGTGGGGTCACGGGCTCCTGTGCCCGTGCCCAGCTCTGAGAGGGGAGAACGTGAGAACACACAACGGAAAGAGTAAAATCCAATAAAAAAAGAGAAGATTTCACGATGCTGGGAACCAGGAACGCTCATTCACACCTCACACGGCTTCACTCCTCCTCCAGCCCACTGCAACAAGGGCAACGTGCTTCTGAGTACCCCTGTTTTCTGATTTCTGGGTTCTCTTTCACCCCAGGGGCAGTGGTGGAGCCCAGCAGCACCCCAGCCCATTGCCCACAGCAGTCCCTCGAGGATCAGTGCTCCCACTGCTGGGAGCCCCATCCGGCCCCACACTGGCCGTGCAGGATGAGGACCCCTCTCCACAGCGCTTTGGAGCTGCTTCCCTGCTGGGATTTGCTCCAAGCAGGAGCCGAGCCCCAGATCTGAAATGCAAAGCGCAGAAGCTGCCCTGGATGCGAGCAGCGGGCGCTCGCCCCCGGGCAGCTCCGACCTCCTTCTGGGAGAGCGCACACGGCTCCGGAGCGGCCCCGGGGCAGCCCTCGCTCCAGGGAAAAATCCCCTTGCGCTCCATGAGGCGTGCGCTGATCGCGTTAATTCCAGAGTCGCCCAGGAGGGAACTGCGTGAATCCGCTTGCAAACAGAGACGGGAAAGCAGAGAGACAGCGGCGGGGAGGGAGCCGGGGCAGAACTGGGGCGCGATGCACAAGAAACCTGCCTGGGAAACAGCATCTCTGCACCGAAGCACCCGAGACGGCAGAGGGCCCAGGGATGCTCCGGCCCCGGGGATGCTCCGGCCCCAGGGATGCTCCGGCCCCAGGGATGCTCCGGCCCCTGGGATGCTCCAGCCCCTGGGATGCTCCAGCCGCGACACAGTGCAAGCAGTGGCTGCAATGGAGGCACCTTGGGCTGGAGTGTTGGGGTGTCCCCCCCCCTCCACTTTCCTCAGGACGGCTTGCACTGAGTGCACCAGCCTCAGAAATACATATATATACGATATATAAGTAATATAACATGTATATAATATAATATAATATAATATAATATAATACATGTAAATATATACTATATATTGCATTTACCACTTGGAGGATCAAGAGGGCGGGTGAATGCCTCCACCCCCATCAACAGCAACCAAATAAAGGGGGTTCGTAGCTCAGTCAATACCACCATGCCAATAGTAAATCCTGGCTGCTGCCCCACAGCCAAAGGCTTTGCTCCTTAAGAGCTGGGAGTGGTGGGGAACACGCGCAGACACTGCACACTGACACGGTCAGGATGAGCTACACCAACAGCTCTGGTGCATCCTTGAGCACAGATTTGGATATAAACCATATTCCTGCAGTCCAGAGGTAAAATAAGGCATGAGGAGAGAGCCCAGAGACCCCAGACAGGACCCTGCAGAGGGGAAAGGACCTTTCCCTCCTGGTTCTGCCATTGGAGTAAAGAAGACCCAGGGAGCAGGAAAAGGGCTGAAAGCCTCCATAGCATCAGTGTGTTCAGGCACCCGCCAGGACACGATGCTCTTGAGGCACCTCCCCAAGGTTATGGGGCAGCGGCACTGCTGCTGCTGCCTCACCTTTGCTGCAGGGCAGATTCCGCCAGCAGCTGCAGGCTGTATTTTTAGGTATTAATTAGATGCTGAATTAAGGGGATTTGCTCTGGGGACAGTGGCAGGGCCACCAGGTCTGTATAGAATGACACGACCTTACCCGAGGTGACGGGCATGGCCCTGGCAGCGTGGGCTTTGCTAGAGAATGGCATCCCCAGATGCTGGGCGCGCAGCTCCAGCATGGGGCCATCCTCTGTCCTTTTCCATCCCCCTGGGGACAGGACGCTCTCGGGGCTCCATGGGGCATGTTGAAGGGCTGGTGTAAAGAGGGGAGTGAAGGAGCTCTGTGCTCCCAGCACCTCATGGACAACAGGGAGGGGGCATGCTCTTAACTGAGACCACAAACCACACAGCATCACCTCTGTGGTGCCACATCATCTGTCTGCAGCTCAGGCCACAACCACCAGCTCAGTCCCTTCCCAGCCCTCTGAAGCTCAGCCCAGTTCCCATCTCTCTGGCACACACTCTTGGAGGGGTCCCTTGGAACGAAAGCTGTGTTTCAGTCCATCATTTAACCCAGCCCACCCATGACCATGTACCCAGCCAGTCCCCCCCCTCCTTCATCCCACACACACGCCTGCAGCATCATCTCCCAGGCTCCCTCTGAGCAGATCAGAGCAACTGTTGTGCTCCAGCACCACGTACGTGTGAACCTCCAAGAAGCAGCAGTGACAACGCAGGGTGGTTTTGTACCAACACGAGCATCTGCCAAGGACCCATCTCCGCAGACGCCGGCTGCTTCCAAAGAGCATCTGGTGCGGAGTCTGCCCGGGACAGATGGAGACGGGAGCGCTGTATTCCCACGGAAGCAGCTTGGCTCCCTCCCGGGCTGTTGGTGTTCTCAGGGCATTTTGGTGGCGTCTCACATTCCTTACCCAGGGCGTTAAAGCTTTTGTGTCTGGCCAAGCAAGGGCTGAATTCACTCCAGCTCTTTTCAGGTGACTCTGGGAAACACGTGCGAGCTCCCGACGCCAAAAGCTGCCATCAGGAGAGGAGCAACACCAACGCTGCACCACAGCAGCCCCAGTGCTGCACAGGGTCTGGACCAGTAATGAATAGATTAATCTGTATTAATCTATATTATATTAATCTATATTATATTACATTATATTATATTATATTATATTATAAATCTATAGATTAATATAGATTGTTAATATATTAATTACACGTATTATATATTATACGTCATATATATATTTATATAAATATATAAATATATTACATATTTCTATATAATAAATATACTTACATTAATTAAATATATTAAAATATTATTGTGTTAATTTATTTTTTATAAATCTATATTATTTTATTAATCTATAGATTAATACATATTAATATAATGAATATTAATCTATTAATAAATAGATTGCACCATGCTGGACTCCCAGAGCAACCAGACTCAGCAAACCCGACCCAGACCTCAGCACCCATGGGCCAGCCCTGGAGACAGCGATGCTGCAGCTGCCCCAGCACGGGGGGGTTTGCTCCAGGCAGTACCCACAGCAGGACCATATTCCCTGGGGAACATAAGGGCAGTGTGAGCATCATCCTGCTAAATCCTATTGCCAGCTCTTGACAGCCACAGGCCCCCCCCTCCTTCATGCACAGAAGACAGAAAGCAGCAAACCCCCCCCTTGCCAAGCAAGGGCATACCCCAACGGAGGGATGCTGGTGAGCCAGCACCTCTCACCCAAACACACTTGCCACCAAACCAGCATCTCCTCCCTACGGATCAGCTGAAGGACACGGGCTCTGGACCATCAGCAGTCACCTGCTGCCAGCTCCGAGGACAGAACTCCGGCTTTCCCTGCCTCCACCACAGGCACAGGGCACAGCGTGCCCATGGGAGCCTGCAAGACACCCCCAGACACCCCATCCAACACGGGTGTCCTATGGCGTGGAACCCCTGGGTCAGACAGACAGCGAACCACCCCCGAGGGCAATGGGGACTGTCAGTGTTAGGGACAATGGGGTCAAATCCTGCTGGACATGGACCTGTGCCTGCAGCACAGGAACTTACCCAGGGAAGGAGAGGAGCTGAATCCCACGGGAGAACCCGGCAGCTAGGATTGAACCAAGTGATGCTCGAGGCTGCTGCAGTGGCTTTACTGCAGACTGAAACCAGTGAGAAGAGACCCCTCTCACCCACCCCAACAGAGCTGCAGAAACCATTCCCCCCCCCAGGTAAAACCAGAGAGGCCCCATAACAACACCCCGACACATCACGCACAGCACCAGACCCCAGCAGTAGAGCAGCCTCTGCCCACTGCAGGGTGAAAGCAATGATCAGAAGGTACAACACAAGCTAAAGGGCTCAGGTTTGCCCCAAAAGCAGACATTAAAAGACTCTTTGGGTTTAGATTGCTCAAAGGGCAAAGGGACACTCTGGAAAGACCGGGAATTCGCTGTTTGTTTTTGGATCCCTGCTTCTCATTTATTCTGACATGGCAAAAAAAAAAAGTCCCTTTAGAGATCTCTGTACTTTCAGCACTAGGGAAATTCAGATAGACCTTTTAATATAGATATTTATATATATTTATGTATATATATATACACACATACACATATATACACAAGGATGCATTTCAAAGTTACTATTTCCTCGGTGATTACAAGATCATTCTCTACATCTCCTGCTCTTGAAATGATCATGACTTGATGCCACCGCTAAAAATACTTTGTGCTGTGCACGAGGAATGCCAACACGCACCGCCAGGCATTCCAGGCTGGAACACTGCTCTTGCCTTTTCTGCATCATTCTCCAGGCTCCAAACCGACAAAAATCAGACAGTTTTGCAGAGGATTAAGCCTAAGCTGCCGGGTGTCATTGTGCAAAGGCAACGTGACATTTGAGCTCAAGAAAAGGTTTGCTTCCATCTCCCGAAACGAAAAGGATGACAAATCCTCATAAAGCTCAGCAGTTTGGGGTTTCAGGTGGCTCCAAGCTTTCAAACTCGGCGTTTGGGGGATGAAGGAGACGTGGGACCGGCAGGAAGGATCCCGTTTCCTCCTCCCAACACGGAGCAGGTCACCATCCAGCGATGGGGAAGGGCGGCATCGACCCGGCTCCCCTCACTTCACCTGCGCCACGATGAAGCCGGGCTCCCTTGTGCCCTCGTAGTACTCAATGGCCAAGGCGAAGTCGAACTCGCTGCTGGCCGGCCCGTCGATGGCGATCTTCATGAGGTCCGAGAGCCCCTCGTCCTTCCCGCGCCGCGTCCGCCCGCGCCGCAGCAGCTCCCGGCCCCGGTTGATCTTCTCGGCCAGGACCGAGCCCAATGGCAGTGCCAAGGCGATGGCTGCGAGCACGGCAAAGTCCGGGAAGAGCTCGTGCATCTCGGAGCTGCTGTAGACCAGCTTGACACAGAGGTCCCTGAAGGAGAGCTGGCTGAGGCTGAAGACGATCCGCTTGAAGAGGGGGAAGTCACTCAGGGCTCTTTCGCTCACCACCACCCGGGAGTAAGCCTGCAGGAGGAAATTGAGTTCGCTGACCCCATAGGTGCCAATGTCCTCCAAGGACTGGGGGTAGCACTTGGGGTTGAAGATGGCCGAGAAGGAGCTGATGGTCTCCAGGACGCTGCTGGGGAACCGGTCCAGCAGGTTGCCCCGGACGCTCTCCAGGTAGCTCTCCTTCAGGCGCTCAAAGTGCTTCAGATGCACCTTGGAGCAGTTGGCCAGCTCGACACCCTTGTAGTAGAGGCGGCTCTCACCGTCCCGGTCATCCCGGGGATGCTCATTCATCTCATTGAGGAACTCCTGGAGGTTCTGGCCACTGATGCTCTTCTGGGCTTGCAGGGTGGTGGCCGTGGCGGAGACGATGGGCTTCAGGATGGAGAGGTCAAAGTCCTCGATCTGGAAGAAGCACCTGAGTTTCTGGAAGATGGGGAGGACATCCAGAAGGATCTTGGTGAAGGCCACAAACTGGAACTTCTTGAGCTCTTCACAGAGACCGTGGGCCACGGGGGACCTCTCCGCCTCGCTCTCCAGCAGCAGCACCAGCGTGGGCCATGAGGAATCGATGGCTTCCACAGCTGGGAATATAGAAGTCCAGTGGATGGCTCTGGGGCTCCCGAGGTCTATCTCACAGAGCTCCAGGACGCTCCGCAGCTCCTGCAGACCATTGCCTTCTCCCTTGAAGCTGGAGTAGAGCCTGTACACAGCGTCCACAGTGGTCTCGTACTTCTGGAGGTACTCGATGCTGCCGATGCTGTCGGCCGGCAGCAGGGAGCTCCCGTGGGACAAGCAGTGCATCTCCATGAGGAGCGGGCAGAGGGAGGTGAGCGCGGTGCCTGCCCCGCTCAGCCGCTCGGCCACCAGCGAGGCGCTGTCGGCGTGGAGCCACGTCAGCTTCATGGTGGGGATGCCGGAGGAGCGCATCACCTCGGCCACCTTCCCCGCCACCGGGCAGGCCCCCCCGGCGGGCAGCTCGAAGCTGCCCAGGAAGGTGGCGGAGGTCTGCCCGCTGCAGGGGAACACGATGGTGGTGAACACGGCGAGGCTGCGCTGCTCCAGGACGTCCACCGTCTCGTCCACCACCAGCCCCACGAATGGCGAGGCTTTGATCCGGTGCCTGTCCTCGTTGTGCAGGACTTGGGCGATCGCTGCCTGAGCCCGTTAAAGGGATGCACAGGGATGGAGGGAAAGAGAAACACAAATGAGCTTGAGAAGCCCGCGGGAGATGGCGCAGCATCCCAGCTCCTGCCCTCGATGGCCCCCAAAGTGGCCCCATGGCTCCAGCAGCACCAAACACCCCATGGGCAGCACCAACGCTGACAACCACCACCTCCATCCAAACTCCAGCAGTTACATTCGTGCTCTACAAGGCCAGCACGGGTGGGAGCAGCAGGAAAACTCTGCAGCAGCTTTTCTTTCCCTCCTCAGTTTCCCCCGTTGCAGGCAAACAGCCCAGTGTGAAGAGGAAACTGCCTCGGTGTGTGTGAACGCTGCGAGTAGCACTTCAGGCTGAGAAATCTAATTAGTGGGTTTGGTCTATCCACAGCAAAAAACGGCTCTTTGGAGACCTAAAAGGGCTGGAAAATGGCCAAGACTCACTAAAAAATTAATTTGATTTGAACAGGCATGAACCATTTGTGAAATTAAGAAAATCTGCACTCTCCAGCTCCTTGATCTTTCTGATCACTCGGTTTAGGGCAAAAGAGGAAAAACCCACAGTCCTCGTGTGCTAATTGAGCTCCTGAGCCTTCATCCCTCAAGCAGCCTGGCAGGCTCCGAGAGGAAAGGATGCTCCTGGACTCCCTGAAACACACCCGTGACCATGAGGCTCAAGCTCTTTCAATAGAACCATCACCTTCTGGTTTACCAGATGAGGGAATGATGCTGAGAAAGTGCCACCTTGATGTTTAATGAGGAGGAACTTTCAGTCTCCATTGGAACTCCTGGAGAAGAGCAGCACCTCCCAGCTCCCCCATGGGACTACGGCACAGCCCAGAACAGCCTGGTTTGAGGTCCCAAGCTTATCGTGGATGTGCCCTGGTGCCACGGGGCACATTTACCTGTGCAAGGACCAGAATGGAGATCTGCCCATCTGCAAATGCAGTCAACCCTGCTGTGCCTGTAAGCCCGTGACCCCAGCTCCTACCTGGCCTCCTGCCACTGCTCCCACCTCCATCCCTCCTGAGCCCACATCTCCAGGAGGATCCAGTGAACCCACTGCAAAGTCAGGGCACCCAACCCATGCTGCTGAGTGCAGTGGGTGCAGGCGGCCACACAGCACTGTTTGGCCTGAAGCAGCATGAAATATACAATCATAAAATCATAGGGATGGAGCATTCACCACTTCTCTGGACATCCTGTGCCAGCACCTTGATACCCTCACAGGGAAGAACTTCTTCCTTACATCTAACCTGAATCCCCCCGTTTCAGTCTGAACCCATCACCTTTTCTCCTATCACTACAGACCCTGACGAAGAGCCCTTCTCCGCATCCTTGTAGCCGCTGCGGGCGCAGGACCCGGCCATACCCACCTGCATCTCCCTGGCGCTGCCGGGCTGGTAGAACTGGCTGTGCTCAGAGGCCAGCAGCGCCTGGCACAGGTTGAACTTCTGCAGGTCGAGCAGGGAGGAGCACTTCTCCCGCGGGACGTCCTCCTTCGCCATCCAGTAGACGGTGGCGAGCACGGCCACCTTTGCGGGGTTCACCTCCGCCTTGAGCACCGAGCGCAGCCCCGGGGGCAAGCGGCTCTCGAATGCCGACTGCTCCCTGTTGACGGCCAGGGCCTGGCGATGCGCGCCCGAGGTGACGTGCCGCAGCAGCGCGTGGCGCTGGAAGTTGTCCGTGCCCACGGTAAAGGCGTTCTCGGCTTTACCGTGCTTGTTCTTCACCAGCGCCTGCCGACACTCTAGGCAAAACATGAGTTTCCGCTCATAGTCAAACTCCAGCCAGGTAAATTCCTCCTTCCAGTGCTCATTGAAATAGCGCTTACACTTTTTATTGGAATTGGAAGTTTCCCCAGCTGGCTTTTTCCCTGGAGGCACCATATTGCTGGGGCTGGGAAATCAAACGCTATGGATGAACTGAACAGCGCCTTGGAGGAGCAGCCTCTACCTTTAATTTTAGTAAGAAGGTCTATTACAACTCTCCTGGTCCGACTGGAGACGAAAGAGACACAAGGGAAAGGGATTAGGGCCCTGCAAACCTCAGCCTGCGCTCATCGTTTATTCCTGGCTGCTAACGCAGCGATGCCGCTGTGAGCTCGCGGTGGCAGCGGTGGCACTGGCACCTCGCACGCTCTTCATCACCCAACCACGCTCCCCATCACATCAGACCTCCGTGCTGCAGCTGATGCCGGGAAGGTTCAAAGCTGGCTTTGGATCAAGCACCTCGAAACAAGCCCCACAAAGGGCAGCACCCGCTGCTGACAGCGAGTGCCAGAGCCCTGGAGCTGCACGAGGGTGACTTGGAGGCCGGCAGAAACACGTGCTCAGGGGTGTTCTCATTCCTCCCTTGCTTGTCTCTACCCCATAAATTGCCCAAGCCACATCTGGTGGCAGCAGGGCCACGCTCTGCACAGTCAGTGCCCTGGACCCGCTCCAGCCAGGGCTCCAAACACCTCCTGGAGCCCAGAGGCTGAAAGCACTTACATATTGAAAGCAGGTAGCTGGAGTATTTAAGTATCCCCTCGCATGGCCCGAAGGGGGCTGATTCCTCCATTCCCTCCCTGTCACAGACCCCATTCACTCCCAAACTTGTCCCTACCTACCCCAGCACTGGCTCCAGCAAAAACCTTTGGAAAGAAAAACCCCAAACAGCACTGAGGGTCTGTGGGGAGAGCTGGGGATGGAGCATCCCTGCCCACAGCACCCGCTGCGCACCAGCACCAGCTCCTTCACTGCACCGTGCGCATCGCTCCCGGGCTGCTGCTGGCCATGGGGACAAGCAGCAGCGCAGGACGGGGTGACACCAGGTACCCCCATCCCGCTGGACCCCCCGCAGGGCACAGCACTGTCTGCGGGGAAGTTCTGGCAGGATCAGGATTCACTTGCAGGAGGACGAGCCCTCATCAGCCCTCACCTAATGCGCGACCCCGGCACCCAGCCCCGAGCACCCAGCCCTCCCGCTGCATACGTACCATGTAAAGGCTGCCATAAGCTTTGGGGTGAGGGGGGGAGGAGGAAGGGGGGAGGCTCGCAAACTTCCCAGGTTTGGGGTTCTTAAATCAGAAGAAACCAAAATGAAATCTGACCACAAAGCCCGGCCCCGACCCAACAGCGCAAAGCCAACGGGACCATAACGGCTCCGAGCCGCATCCGCAGGGACGGAGCCGCATCCGCGCGTTCCGGTTGCGGAACAAAGCCTCGACGGCCGCCGCCGCACTCACGGGCGCACGGGAGCTGCCATCTTGCTGCGGGGACTCTCTGGCTCCGCCGATGCTCCCGGCAGCCCACGGCGGCAGTGGCCACTAGCGGTGACCGGAGACGGGGAAGGCCCCGCGGCGTGACCGGGGCTTGGCCGTGGGGATGCGGGAGACGCGGTGGCCGGGTGACCTGGGGAGGATGCGCCCTGTCCCGTCCCCCCCCCCCCCCTTCCTAGGACCCCATCCCTTGGGATCCAAGCGGGGCAAAGGCGATGGGACCCCCCCGCAAGTGCAGCGGGATGAGCTGCAATAGCGTTCGCATCAGCCGGGATCGGTGCCCCAGGGGTTCGGCAGAGCCAGGACCAGAAAAGCAGGTCCCAGCCCTGGGCACCGGTGATGGGCTTTGGCAAAATCCAGGTTCGAGCCCCCCGGAGCCCAACACGGTGGGGCACGGACCCAGCTCCCTCTCAAACCCCATTTAACAGCGCTGCTGGTCCAGAGCTGTGAGCCTGGCACCCACCCCTCACAATGGGGCTCCCCACTGAGCGTTGTGGCTCCTCTCGTGCCGAACAAAACTCCTTTTAGCGCTAAACGCAGTGAAGTTTAGAGCCCCTCAACTACGCCACCTCTGCTTCCCCCAAACACGGCTCCTGAGCACACCAGAATCCCACAGGATGGGGACATCCCCCCCTGCTCCCCAGCCTGGACACGGTGCTCGACGCTGGGGGATGCTCCCACTGCAGAGCTGCGGCCCCACCGTGAGAACCGGGATTAGGGGCTCCATTGTACCTGGCTCAGGCTGGCTCCGCACCAGGGAGGGGATGGGGCCCCCAAGTGAATTCTTCTGTTTAGGCTCTCCCGCATGTCCCGAGGCTCTTCCTGCTCTCAGGACATTCCTGCCCTGCACCTCAGCCCAGGGTTAATGCTAACAGGAGCTGGGTGAAACCAGAGACGGGGCTCCCAGGGCTGAAAATATGCACTATTTATTCTTGTGCTAATGCAGGCGAGAAAAAGGGACTTAGGCTTTTTTAATGAGTTTTCACGCTGGAGGCTGCCTCATCCCCTGTTTCCCGGCATCCGGATCAGGACTGCCCAAGCCCAGAACAGAGGGATGGGGAGCACCAAGGACCCCCATCCAAGTCCTGGAAAACAGGTGGGTTTGGCAAAAACACTCCCTGCCCACCTTTCCCTCCGCTTTCACCACACCCGGTACAAGTTACCAGGAGCCAAAGGGAGCCAGGTATGGAAAATCCACAGCAGGGAAACAAAAGAAATAACAGGCACCAGGCAGGAACCAAAAACCCCACGGGGTAAATCAACCACAGCAGCACCCAGCTCCTTACCCAGCACAGCCACAGCTCCAGGGACCCTGCCCTGTTGCTCCCAACATTCACCTTTCTGCTGGGAGCCTCCAACTTTAACAGGGATGTGGGGCAGCGCTTGCAGGACGCCCCTGCCGAGCACCCCTGCCCTCACATCCCCGCAGGATGCCGGTCGTCATTCCCAAAGGAACCGACACGGGAACGCTGCTGTTGGCCCCCGTGCCACAACAGAGCCCGGGTTGGCTCCATCGGGGCTATTTTTCCTTCGGTGACAGGCGGGCGGGCAGGTGCCCGGCTACATGAGCGCATTCATCATCAGCGCGGCTGCTGCCATGAGCCACACTTTCCATGTGAACCAAACCCGGGCACGGAGCATCCAACGGCGCTGCCAAAGGGATGGATCCTGGCACATACACCCCCCCCCCCCCCCCCACACCACACATCCCCTCCCGTGCTCCAAGCCCCACAGGCGCGTTCCCGAGGGTTTGTCCTTGTGCCTACGAGAAGCTGGACAGAAGAGATTGAAATCCCAGCCCCGTTATCCCAAGGGTATTAAATCCCTGAGGCCAAAAACATTCGTGGGATTTTGGTTGCCTTGTCTGCTTTGAGGCATCTCAGCCTCCGGGGAATGACCGCGCTTTTCCAGCACGGAAGAGCAGTTCCTGGTGCTCCGGAGCTGCAAACCCCAGCGAGCCCCATCCCCTCACAGCATCCAGCTCCAGCGGCCACCCTCCTGCCACCCATCACACAGGGTGAGCTCTGTGCAGGGGCTCCGGCCTGGGGGGAGAAGCAGCGCGGGGACCGTGGGGTGTTGCTGAAGAAGGAGCCCCGCAGTCATTACCAGCTTGCAGGACGCTGCCTCCCTCCTCCCTCCCCTTGTCACAACCTTCTGCTGCATGACTCGAGCTGGCAGGGATCAGCCCCAAAACCAACTCAAACGACATCTGCAAACTCCGGGGCACGGGCACAGACAGGGCGCCTTGGCCAGGAGGGGAGGCAGTGCTTATTTTGCCTCCCCGCCACCTCGGCTCCGGGCTGATGCTCCTCCAAGCAGAGAGAGGGGCACTGTTCCTCCCACAGGGCAGCAGAGCCTTTTTGTCAAGGAGTAAGAGCAGAAGACAAGGAGATTTCCCTCCCTTCCCATTGATCCTGGTCCTCAAAAGGCACCTCAGCTGCATCCAGCACTCCAGGAGCTGCCCCAAGCCATAACCCTGCACAACCGACGTACTAAACCATGTCTAAAGGGCAAAACTGGATGGAGGTCTTGCTCTATCCAGCCTCTTTTCCTCCCCCATGTCCACAAGCATGCAGCCCATCTCTCCTTGCATCGTAATTCCCAGATCTTCCCATCTGAAAAATCAGCATTTAGCAATGAGCGCCCATCCAGCACCCGTCCAACCCCAACCCTCCAGCATCCCCTGCGTCCTGCTGCGACCAGTACCAAGGAGCTCGGGAGGTAACTGGGCTCATCCTGACGTGGGGCAGGAGCAGGAAGGGGGCAGCGAGTATTGAACAGATTTGGGCCCTGCTCCCCCAGAACCCTGCCCTCCCCACCATCACCACCTCCTCTGCGGTGGTGTGGAACAGGTCAGAGTGCTCCTGAAGGATGGAAATTTCGGGGGGGAGACCGGAGCCCCCGGTAGTTCAGTCTTTATCCAGGGCACCGTTTAAATCAGAACAATTACGGACGAGTCCACTTCATTCTGGCCAGGGAGCGAGTGACAGAAATGAAAAGGGAAAAACCCGATAACTCCAATTGATGCTTCCTCACTATTCCAGTGAAATAACCAATTGGGAACAAAGGAAGGGGCTCCTGTCTCTGCCAGCCTCTTGAAGCCAACACAGTTTTCACTGTGAGCAGTGAAAATGAATGATTTCTGTTACTGAAACACCTGAAGCTCATGGGGGTACAAAGGGAATCATCCCCCTTGCGGGGTCCCGCTGGCTCTGACTTGAGGGCTGTAAGTCCTGAAGTCCCTAAGGGGACTTTCAAACCCCAATCCATTTACAGGCTCACCCCAAAGGTTCTCCCAAGGGCAAAGCCCCTTTGCCTCCCCCTGCTCCCTGTACTGTTTTCTGGGAGCTCGGCATCCATCACGTTTGTGCTGACAGCTCAGATGTGCAGAGACCCCCCTGCCCTGGCCCAGACTGGTCCTGCCAGGGTCGGACGATGACAACACATCTGTCATTATGTTTTAATTAGGTTTTTTCTTTCCTACCGCTGGTATTTCATTGTCATTTCCGCCACTCCCACCCAGGCCATGCCAACAGCATCACTTGGGAGCGGAGGGGGCACCGCAGCCCACTCCTGCTGCCATCCTGCTAGAAAAGGGAAAACCCCACGTGCTGCATGCCCAGCCCCTGCGGTCATCGGGACTCTGGGACATGAGGGGGGTGCGGGTAGGGACCCTCAAAGCCTCCGTGCCAGCAGCAGAAGCTTCAGCCAAGTCCGGGTTTGTTTAAAGCCCCGTTCGCAGCTCATTGCTCCAGGTGAGGTATCATTACAAACCATCTAAAAAGTAAATGGTTAATGATCCCCTTGGCCAGTGCTGTGATATTTTCTAACCCACATCATACTGGAGGTCAAGATTAGATGACAGCTTGGTCTAAAAATACTGCGAAGGGGAGGCTGAGGCTGTCGGAGTAGCTCAGAGCCCCCGCTGGGTGAGCTCAGGGTTGAAACCAGGAGACTGATGCTCCCCCCAGATCGTTCCTTGGTGCGAGCCCCTGGCAATAAAACCAGTGCTGCAAGTACAGGGAAACCCACCCAGAGCAACCCCAGTCCCACCACCCGATGGAGGAGCCCCAAACCAAACCCAGTTTGAATGGGGACAGGCTCCCTTCCCCATTCACCCCCACAGCGGTAGAGAGGACAACGGAGCCTCACTAAGCAGCCCGTTAACGGGAGCAAACCCAGAGCAAGGGCCCAGGCACGGTCCCAGCCTGCGCTGCAGCACCGAGCGGAGCCTCGGGGCTCCGGGTTCCCACTTGGTTCTTAAAGGGTGTTTAAATCACAGCGGGGAGAGGACGCGGAGCACTCGCAGGGAGCAGCCACAGCACAAACGTCTTCCAACCACCACGTTTCTCTACCCAGGGCGCCACGGCTGCGGCACAGAGATCACCAGCGAGAGCCTGGTTCAGAGCTGAAGCTTTAGCGGCTTTGCAACATTTCAGACACATTTGAGACCACAAAGCTAAAACCAAGTTTGGGTTGGGGTTATTTTTGTTGCTGGTCTTCGGGTTCTTTTGTTTTAAGCCTGCTTTGCCTGACAAGTATCCCAGATAAACATCCCGAGCAGCACCACACGATCCAGAGGTACAGGGAAAGGCAGCTCGCAGATGAAAGGTTGTTTCAAACTATTAGGACAATCCAAGTGATCCCAGGAGCCAGCCAAGGGGCAAAGCTGGAGGAAGGGCAGAGCTGGCAGCCCGGAGGAGCCCCATCCGCCGTGCCAGCCCCGAACCGACAAGCCCACACCAATGAGAGGGCACTCGTTTTTCCTCCAGTACCTGGAAGCATGCAGACACGCACATGCCCACACGTACCTGCACCCCACATGCACATGGACGTGCATGGAGAGAACCAGCACCGCTGCCCGCAGGGACCCACCACACCGAGAATAAACCCACCGAAATGCCCAGCCCTGGCTCTGGGCATAGAACGGGTCCTAGCCCAGCGCCACGCTCCATCTGCTGCCACAGCCCATCGAGCCCACGGCAGCGAGGCACCGACAGCACCCCCAAGTACCCCCAACACCCGCTTCCCCCCACAGAGGCGCTGCCGGCCCCACACTCCCCCCCACACACCCCAAAAACCATCCACGCATTCTCATCACGCGTGCAGCAAGAACACGAGCTGGAGCTGACTCCCGAACAAAGAGCAAGGGCAAGAGGAAGCCCTGCCAGTCCTCGACCTTTTTCTGCCTCTTTTTGCAGCCCTGGGAAAAATCAATGCGATGCAGTGATTCAAACTCAGCTTGAGCCCCGCAAGTCATCAGGATGTGCAGGCTGGAGCCGAGGAACGGGCTGCGTGTGTGCCGGGGCTGGAGGGACCATTTTGTCGATGCAAATAAAAAGAACCAGCTCTTCAAATAGGTTTTCGGGCAGGGAACGGCAACGACCCAGTTTGCTTAGGAATAAGGAAACCTCACGAGGGTGGTTTGGGGTGGGAAGCCCTGATAGGAGTGGGATGGGGGACCCTGCAGGTAAATCACAGTTTGTGTTGGATGCTGCTCAGCCCCTCGCTCTGAGCTCGGGCTCCTCCAGCCTCACGCGTTCCTGGAGCTCTTCCCCAGCAGTAAAGAACCCACCTCAAGCGTTCACTATTAAGTCTGTAGTCAAAACTGCAACGAGGCGGTAAGATCACCCCCCCCCCCCACACACACACACACATACTCCCTCTTCCCCATGACCTCAGCCGAGCTACCGCGGTGATAAGAAACAACCAGAAGTATTTTCTCCCTTAAAGCACAACTCGCGCCGTGATTTACTGCCGTTTTCCCAAGCTCAAGTAACTCGGTGGAAGCCGCCGCTCGGACGGGCTCAGGAGCATCCCATACCCGGGACAGACGCAGGACGAGCTCCCGGACCCCCACCCCGACAAACCGCGCTCCCCCCGACCCAGGGGGAACCCCGTTGCCCCCCCAGCTGCTCCGCGGTGGGGGGGAAGTCGCGTTTCACCCACCTAGAAGCATTTTGGATCCGGCTGCGTCCCCTCGGAGCTGCTGCTGCTGCCTCCCGCTCTCCCGGCTGGGTGCGGGCAGGGCGGGCAGAGCTGCGGGCAGGGCAGGACTCGCCCGCAGCCCCCGCCCAGCCGCGCACCCCTCCCCAATGAACAGGTTAAAGCCGCCGGGCTCTACGAGCCCCTCACCCGCGCGTCCGGCCCCGCCTCGGCCCGAGCGCAAAAGCCGCCGGAGGTGCCGGGTATTGAGATGGAAATGGAGGAGAGCGGGGGAGACCGGGCCCCCCCCCCAGCCACAGAAGGCTCCGGTCGGGAGGAGGGAGCCTACAACCGGGAGCACCGGAGCCCCCTAAGGAGCTGGTTTTGGGGCCTCATCTGGGTCCCCCTGCTTGGGGATGGGGGGGGGGCCGCAGCGGCACCGACCCTTTCCGGGAGCTGCTCCCCAAAAGTCCCGTCGTTGCGGGCACACGGTAGTGGGATGAGGCTGAGCCAAGCATCCCCCTGACCGGCATCACTCCAGACTGCCCAGGAAGCCCAGCACATCCCGCACTGCTGCCATACTTCCCCCACTCCAGTCCCCAGAACTCTGCTTTTGGGGTTCAGGCCCAAGAGCAGCAACGTGAGGGGAGGCTCCCAACTTGACTGCATGGTGCCCTTTGAAGAGGGAAAACCTGCCTATGAAAGGAGGAAACAATTGTCTCCCCCCTCCAAAAGGGAGACAGGTAGAACAGGCAGGGATTTCAGTGCTTCCCTTTAGTCCAGCAGAACCTCTCTCCTTCAGCAAAGCAAAACCAAAGCTGGAAACCGTGAGATGCCAAATCACCTCCCCAGGCACTGCAGCTGGACCAGGTGCTTCTGGGGTAGATCCCAGCATTTTGGTGCTCTGAAAAGCACCCAAAGCCATTGGGCCTGCCTGCATGGTGCTGTGGACTGGGGCATCCGTGGGTCCTTCTCACAGTACCCACTCGGCATACATTCAGGTGCTGATCTCAGGGTCCTGAGCAGCAGCCACGGCACTCACTAATCTGGGGTCAACATCTGGGCCCGTGCTGCCTGGTACTGGGCTCCCCAGGTTATTTAAACCCCATATGAATATGTTCAATGTCATCAGCAATGTGGCTTTACCACAGGTGAGCATCAAGCAGAGGGGAGGTGGGGGTAACAAGACCAGGAGGAGCAGGGGGCTGACAACCACCCATGGGTTGTCTTCTCCTTTTCTCTGCAACAACCATAAGCCATTGGCAAGTTTGGCATCTCTCAACTTCCAGCCCCACTGGCAAGGGTCATTCGGATCAGTACACAGCCCTGAATCTCCCACTGTATCCTCCATCCATCCTCACTCACCCCAGCCCTGACCAGCCAGTGACAAGGGTTAGGGGTGCTCTTGGCAGTGCTGGTGTAATGGTTGGACTTGATGATCTTAAAGGTCTTTTCCAACCCAGTTGATTCTATGACCCATTGGGGCTGGTGTTGAGTTGATCCCAGCCGAGCAGGCACATCCCAGCTGGTACCAGTGGAGCTGAGAGGGGTCGAGCTGGCGTGACAGGGAAGGGTGGGAATGAGGAATGGCAGCGTGGGACTGTGTTTTATGGCGGAGCTTTGAGGCCAGCTGGAGCAGAGGCTAATTGCAGGTACTGATTACAGACCCCGGCCATTAACGCCTCCTGCCCGGCCGCAGCGGATCCCTGGAATTTCCCGGCGATGCAGCGTGGGTCTGGCTGGTGCATAACTTGCTATATTTGTATGTGGACCCCAGCACTGGCACCTGGCAGCGGCACAAACCCTCCCACCGGGCCCAGACCCCATCACCCTCCCTACTGAGGTGTGGAGAGGGCATCACCAGCCACCCCACACCCAGGCAGCAAATCCCACAACTGCTTCTTCCATAACATCCTCTACTGCTGAGCATCTTCACTGCTGCAAAGGGCACCTGGGGCCGTGACAAACGGCTCCACCATCCCTGTGTGACACCGTGGGAGGCATGAAAAGAAATTCAATCAAAGCCACGGTCATCACTGTGTCAGATGCTACAACCCAACACCCCCCCCCCTCCTCCCGCAATCACTGCTTCTCAGCACGGGTTGTTCAGGGCCCCCATGGCAGAGCAATGGAGGGAGCGGTGGTGAAACCAGAGGTGTCTCGGCACAGAGGCCTGCCCCGGCACAGCCATCGCCCCCGGCAGCCCACAGCTCATCATGAACATCTCGGGAGAGGCAAGTCCTAACCGTGCAGTCAGAAGGGGGAGCGTTCCCTGTGCCTGCGCTGAGCTGGGCTTGCTTGGGCAGGTCTGCTCAAGCTGCGTCTGCAGCAGCAGCTCAATGGGAAGAGGGGGGAAGGAGCTGGGAGGGTGCTTGGGAAGCAGAGAGGGTATCTGACCCACCAGGCTCAGTCTGGGCATGGGCCGTCCCTAATGCCACCAATTCATTGGGCTCTTTGTGAGGACAGGCTTGGGGAACCACAACAGTGATTATTCTGAGCCTTACTAAGGGCAGTGTTAAACTCTGCACCGACCAAGTGTCAAGAGCCCATGATTTAACCACCAGAACCACTGAGAGATGACCAGGACAAGCTCTGCCCAACCTTAGACTCCAAAGGCTGGCCACCAAGGAGCAGAATTGGGCAACAAACATCAGTAAATAAGGGAGGCAGAGGGATCAAACCCAGCAGGAAGCTGCCCCCCCCCTGCCCATCCCAGCCGAGCCCTCCAGCGCCTTTCTGGCCGACTTTGTTCGCCGAGGATTTAGGGTATAATTTGGGGGCGAAAGATGCCAGATAGGATCAGGACGGATACACCTGCAGGAGCTGTATTGGTTTTCTTCTCCTCTGAAACCTGAGCCCATAGAAGCAGAGGCTGAGGCGTGGAGCAGCCGCCGGCAGCGCATCCCCGCCGGGCTGGGAAGGAAGGCGCTGACCTTTCCTGCTCCCGAGTTTGCTCAGGATTAAGATAACACATTTGAAGGGCTAAATCCTCCCCCCCCCCCCCCCGGGGGGTTCCTGCACAAAGAAATGGGGTTTTGTGGCTCACATTCCACACCCCACACCCCCCATAATGAACAGACCCCGGGCTGCGGGCAGGTGCCCATCCCAATGGGATCAGAGCATCCCTATGTTTTAACTCGTTCTTCCTGGAGGTTTCTGCTTTCATCCAACTAAAAGGATGCATTTGGCTGTGGTGGTGAGGGGGACACGTACTTCCCAGGAATCGGTGGTTTAACCTCGGTTTTCTTCACAAAAGGAAGGTCTCGTATCATCGTGTTCCTCAGAACCACGGTAACATCCAAACACCCCTGCTTTCCTTCGCTGTGCCACTTTAATCTTTGCTGTTTCAGAGGAATGCTATTACCCTTTCATCAGGCGCGAAGTTGCAGCTTTAAACTGTGATGGAACCTACTTCATTAAGGGCCGTTTTGTGGCAGGGGGAGGTGTTAAAACACCATTTCCCCGTCGTTTTGGTAAGGATCCACCTCAAAGAAGAACACAGCTTAGAATGGTTTCAACGTGTAAGATCAAAATTCTGACCCTTCAGCAGCACGGCCATTGGTGCTGCCCCGATGTCGCTGCTGAGAGCAGCCGCCACGTCCCCAGGCCTGGGATGTCAAACAGGGGCTGCTCCATCGCTCAGCGAAGAGCCCCAAGGACGTGCAAGTGCTTGGATAAAGGAGCCGGGGCTGCAGGAGCAGAGCCAGCACCTCCCGCTCTCATCCTCCAGCCCAGGGACACGTCTAATTACAAAGGCATCCAGGCCAGGTCTGCAAATAGGGCGGAGAAACGGGATGACCTAAAAATATTTAATTATCGGGGAAAAAGATGGAAATTACACCTGGAAATAGCTTCAGAGAGTGTCGTTTTCCCATCTAATTTCAGAGGGGCCCCTCTAAGAGAACCAGGGCAGAGGATTTTGCCTGCAACCACACTTCAGCGCCCGAAGAAACCTTTTGCACAGCACCAAGACCTTCTCTCTGACACGGCAATAGCAGCATAAATGAAAGCATCCCTCCTAAATCCACGGCTGCGGAAAATATCAAAGGTGAACGGGAGCAGCATTTGCTTTCGGAAAACAGCAACAACTCCAAGGCAAGAGCAGGGAGGGAAACCTGATTTAAGGTGATCATGCAATGACTGCAGGTAAATGCAGCCCAGCTCCAGCGCAGGGTAACTGTCTCCCATTCTCTGGAAGCAGACGGTCAGGTTGAGGGAGTCGAGTATCCCAGCATGGACCCACCTCTGAGGCTCCGTCTCCCCTCTCTCCAATAGCCAGAACCCGGTTGTCTCGCTGGTATAACACCATGGGGTTATAAAGAGGAGAGATCACTCTGGGAAAGACAGCATAAAGCATGACGAGGGCAGATCAGCTCTTCACAGAAAATCTTATATTGCTTACGACTTACTGTCTGGGAACATAAACCAGTTTAACCAGCCAGCCCTAAATCACAGTGACAGCTTTACACTACCCACAAACCTCTGCTCGCCCTCATCCAGCTCAGCCCAACCTCCTCCTTCCACAGCCACCCAGTTTTAAGCCCTCATTCCTCCCCCCTCCACACATAGGATGGAGCAGGGAACCCAAGGCACAGCAGGGCCCGGAAGGGATGAGCTGCATTCCCAGCCTCGCTGCTCATGGAGATCCTGGACAAGTTCCCCTTCCCAGGTCCCATCCATCCCTTCATTCCCCAGCCGTCTTTGGGATGGACGTTGCACGCACATCCTGCCTTTTATCCAGCACCTCTAATCCGTGCTGATGGGAGCAGGATGCAGCGGGATGCTTCCCCTCTGCCACAGCAGAGCAGGGCTGCCCTTGTCACTGAGAACAGCACACTGAGGTCCTGCGCATCCTCACCTCTCCATCGGGACATTTAAGGAGTGAAACGTTCCATCAAGCAGAGTGCTAACAAGCAGAGCCCTGCTCACAGGCAGCTGATGCTTTTAGCATCTTCCCCCCCCCCACACTTATAATAAATCCCAGGCTTTTCCTTTTCCAAATCTGCTGAGCCGATGCTACATGGGAAACTGTGAAATATTCCATGGCCGCATGTTCCCCGTTGCTCTTAATCCACTTCTAATTAAGATCACGTGTGATGCAGCCCTGAGCTAAGTGGCCATAAAATGCTATTGTGGCAACTTGATAGCAAACCCAGTGGAAGGAAATTACAGCAAAATCCAAGATTAAGGACGACGGGCTCACAAAACACAGCTCTGAAAATTAACACGAGGCAATTTCCTCCTGATGTGGGGAGGAAACACCGCCGCCAGCAGCATCCTCTGGGCACAGCTCAGCCTCCGCAGGCAGCGCGGAGCAGGGACCACTGCTGCTCCGTATGGATCCGACCCACATCCACTGCACAGAATTCACACACAATCCCATAGGGAACAGACCAAACCACCCCACAGTACCCCCCAGGCACCCCAGGCTGTGATTCAAGCCAATGACTTCCCCAAGCTCATTCCAAGCAGCTCATCCCTGGCATCAGTAGCTCCCACAGCAGAGGAGACACATGGGAATACAGTGCTGGCTGCTGCATCTTCCCAGGACTCAAAGGACTAAACCCCTTTATCCCAGAAACGATCACAGCCTTTTGATGAGGGGGATTTTAAAAGGAAGGAGCGAGCAGGGGCTGGAAGCAGCACCAGGAATTGGGCTGGCACATTTTCAAGGGAGGAATTGGCTGCACAGGACCGGGTATTGGATTAAAGCTCCCAGCTCCCCGCGTGATGCTGCATCCTCAGCTGATGACCACTGCACCCTTCCCAAGAAGCACCTCGTGAAGGTCAGAGCAGCTTCACACCAGGGAGACAATCTGGGGACTGGCCCAGGACCAAAAGCCAGTCTCCAGCATCAGTGCACAGCCACCACTGAGCTCTCCCCTTCAGAATGACCCTGTCCCTCCCATCACCCATTCATTCATCACCCTGACCTATGCACCTTCCCTACCCTCTGACATGTGTCCACATCCTCAGATCCCCTCATTTCCCCTCAATACACTGAGAAGCAGCAACTTTTCACGCTCCCCTCCCATGGTCACAACCCCCATGGCCCAGGCACCAGCCCTCCTGAAGGTTAGGTTTGATTTAGATCAGCTTCATTTGTTGTCTTTTGGCTTCATCTGCTCTTTAAGACAAACCCGTCCTGCAGACACAGCCAGAGCATCAGCGCTGACCTCCTCCTTGCTCTGAGCATCACACACCAGCCTGTGCAAGCAGAGCCCGGGAGCTTCTCTGCAGCATCCTTTGGCCAAGAGCTGAATTTTACTGACTCAATACAATCAGTGATGAGTTCTGATACAGCTCTGACTCCATGAGAAGCTGAGGAGCTGGGCTTTGCAGGGAGAAAGCAACGGAACGGGGAATTGTCAGAGGATTTAAAAAGGGAGCAATCTTCCCCAGGTCAATGGGCTGGCACAAGGCTGATGTGCTCAGAGGAGGGTTTGGGCTCACACAGAGCCCACAGCCTCATTCCCCCCTCCCAAAATGGCTTTTCTTCGGCGTAACAAGAGCATTTAATGGAATGGAACCAATTCTCCCCTCTCCCCACCCAAACGGCCTGTTCAGACCCACCAGCTCCTCCCATGCCAGGGCTCTGCTTTCCCAAGGGATGTTCCGGGGGGCTTCAGGACTCAGTTACCCACAAGGTTATCCCAGCCCAGCGCAGAGCACTGATGGAGGAGCTGTTAATGGGAGCAGGTTCCCCCCCAGCACCCACTCTGTCACAGGCAGGGGCTCGGCTGGCTCCCCCCTGTGCAGCACAAGAGCCACGGCTCCCAGAGGAGCGCAGGTTCCCCTGGGGTCCCCACGTCCCCTCTGCCGCGGAGCCAGCGATGCCGGAGCTGTCACCACGATTTCTCTGCTCATCTCAGACCTTTCCGCCCTGCAAACACGCACAGACACGGCCCAGCTCCAACAGGGAACCAGAATCGATCCCTTTGAGAGGAGCCCCAAGATCAGGGCAGCGCTGCTGCGGAGCGGGGGATGGCACCGGGCAGCCCTGGGGAGGGAACAAGGAGCGGAGGAAGAGCTCGTGATGTGGATTAGCACCGGGACACAGCCGGATCCGGGTGCTCTGACCTGGAGCTGGGAGAAGCAGCTTGAGGTGGGCTCAGGGCTCACATGGATGCTCCTGGATGGAGCATCCTTCCCACCACCCCCGGCCGAGGGGCATGAGCTGCTGTCGGCTTGGATCTGCCGGGAAACCAGTAGACTCCTGCTCCAAAGGAGACCGCTTCCCACTGGTTCCAGTGTGATGTGAGCGGACAGGGACACAGGCTCCGGCAGCAGGGGAGCATGAGCTGCTCCTCCCATCCCAGGACTGGTTTGGGACACGGTGGAACGGCCGTTTTTGGGAGCACTCAACAGTGAGGGGGTAAATGAAATGCTCCAGCTCAGCCCATCCTGGAAGGCGCAGCCCCTGAGGTGATCCAGAAGGAAAAAGGGAAGCAGCAAACCCATCCCATGCCCTCTGCCAGCACACAAGAAACACTGGAGGCCGAGGCAGTTTTGGGGTATTGGAGCTCTTTGTGCACATTCAGCATCAAAACTGAGGGGTCCAACCCCTGCTGTGGGAGCACGAGGACACCAAGAGCAAACCTGGGCACCCTTGAAAGCCCCAGGCAGTAATTGAATCATTCTTGACCCAGTTGGATTTGAACTGACATCTGCAACACGAAAGCATCTTTCATCTGTGGACATCCCCTATCTAATTGCTGCAATTCAACACGAGACAACAGAGATCTGTGATTTGCATGGCAAGAAAACGCCTCACGAACAATGATTTGTTTTTAAGTTGGGGTCTTTCTGGCATCGAGCTAATAAATGGTAATGATACTGATTATCACATCTGTTTGCCAGCTCAGCTCCTCCACAGCCTTGCTCCACGGAACGCCAGCGATTGCAGCCTCTGCAGAAATCACTGATCAGAGAAGCCAGAGGGAAAGGGGGAAGATGGAGCTGTGAAAAGCTGCCTTTGATGTAGCTGGGATGTCAGCATGAGACAAGAGATTCCCGCTCTGAGGAACAGCCCAGCTTTGTCTAACTCCATTATTTCATTTAATCGCTTGTCTTCACAAACTCCCCTGCTCCTCCCAAGGCCCCCAAGCTCTGATGTGGTACCAGAGTCCATGCACCCTGCCCTCACCACGGTTGTGCCAGGCTGAGCCCATGGCCAGAACAGGCAGCTTGAGCAGGAGCTGCCTGACAAGGGGTGACTGCACCCATGGCCACGGGCAGGTTCACTTGCTCGGCACCCAAAGGTGCTGGTTTGGCCAGCAAAAGGCTTCATGAGGAGTATGATGGAGCAGGGCCCCCCAGCACCAAGCACCCACCACCCCTGCAGCCCTGGAGCACAGACCAAGAGCTTTCCCAGTGCTTGTCCTTTGCTCTCTTGGCAAGGCTGCGAGGGCATCAGTGGACTTGAAGGGGGGAACAGCCCCTCTCTCAGCACAGGCAACATGGGGCTGAGTGGCACCGAGCACCCACAGTGCCAGCTGCAGGCATCACATCAGGCAGTTTCCAGCCCCAGTGTATGACCCATGGCCAAGTTCCCAACCTCAGGCTCACACATCAGGGAAAGGTGGCTCGTGACAGCGCTGGAAACAACACTTTTATGACCAAAAGCATTGGGGGAAGGCCGGTTCCAGGCAGCAACAGAGGCTGCCGCGAGAGCAGCAACCAGCACCGTGTCCCCACCGCCGCAGGGAGCAGGCACCGGCTGCTATTTCCCTACATAAGCAAATCCCAGCCCTGCATGAGCAGAAGCCAAACTTCACCTTGGACACAGAAGCAAAGCGTGCGGGAGGCTGACAGAGCCCCAAGCGCTGGCAGTGCAGCAATACAAGGATCACGCCTGCACGCTCCGAGATTCTTTGGCTTGGTCGGAAACGCATCCCTGGACAGAGCCACGGCCGGGTCCAGGGAGGGAATCTGAAAGCTGCAGGCTGGGATTTATGAGCCCTGTTCCCATTAAAATAGCAGGCAATATTTCCATCTGTCAGTGAGCCATGATGAACAAGCCCAGCTCCTTTGCATATTCCAGGCCTTGCTCAGTCGAAGCCACCACCAGCGAGGGCAGGATTTGGCACGCAGATGACCATTGCCATGCTTGGAATGCGGCTCCAGCTTGCCCAGTCTGCCACAGGAGCAGGTTGATCCCTCGGGGTCTGCTGGGGACGAGCACCTCCTGCCCCGGCCGGGAGCCAGGTCCTGCCGGCGCTGCGCTGCCTTTGAGGAAATTCAGTGCCCAGCAGGATGGAAGGGGCTGGAGGGGAGCTTGGGTCCCAAAGCCACCAAGGAGCACAGACACGAAGGCGCCAGCACCAAGCACGGCCACCACGGTACCAGAGAGCATCAGCGTGTGTGTGGAGCACAGTGCTGTGACCACTCATCCTGGTAACGGGGGTAGGACCCAGGATGCAGCGGGTTCTAACTCCCTGCGACCCGCTGCTGCTTGGCTGTTTGCAAACGCATTGAAGGGCTGGCAAACAAACCAGCAAGTGTTATTAAACCAAGGGCTCTGACCCTCTCGTGCTCTGCAGCAGAGCAGCTCCCCATGGGAAGGGCAGCGGGGTGCAGGGGCCAGCTCCCAACACCCCAGTTTATAGGATCCCAGCCCATTCCTGCCCTTTCCACACCCCCTCAACTTCTCAGCATCCTCACACCAAATAAAGGCACCAATTAGCTACAAAGTGCTTCAGAGGCTTCAGCTTGTTAATCCAACTTGTAATTAGTCTGGAAGGGAAGGAGGGCAGCAGCCAAGGGGGCTGCACCCAGACCCACAGCCAGAATCACTCTCCTGGATGGATGAGCACGGGCTGCTTCCCTCCAGCCATAACACAATGGGGTGTTTCATAGCAATGAGGCAATGGACAGCAACTCCACCAACAAGAACAGAAACTGCCCTAACTCACAGCATCCACAGGCCTTACAGCATCCTGTTATTGAGACAACAACAGCCAAACTCAGCATAGTTACAGGAGACCCACATGGCAAGAGGCTGCAGGGGTGGGTCAAGGTGGTACCCAGAAAGCAGGGAGCCAGTAACCCAGAATCAAACAGCAACTCCACACGGATGTGCTCATCCCATCTGCACAAGTCGCTTATGGAAACCCGAGAAGATGCTCACAAAGACACCGAATACCAGCAACTACCCTTGCACATGGATGGGAGCCCACATGTTTATTTCCAGGCCCTGAAACCCCTCAAAGACCAGCAGTGGGGTGGGGAAGCCCCCTTTGTTCAGGCAGACCAACAAGAGACAGATGCCGAGGGCACAACGCAGCAGCATTCCCGAGCATCCCACGAATGCAGCCCAGCCGTCCCAGAGCAAGGGCAGCCTTCGGGCAACCTCAAGGCTGGGCTCCTACCTTGTGCTGCCGGCATCTTGCCCTTGTTGAGCTGCTTGAGGCGCTTCTGGTGGGATTTGCCGTTGTAGTGGATCTGCGCCTGTGCGGCCGAGTTGAGCTGGATGTTGCAGACCTCGCACAGAGTGAACGATTGCTGCTTCTTCTCCCGCTTCATGCGCTGCTCGGGCTGGCCCGGGGGGCAGCTCCCCACCGCCTCCAGCGCCTGCACCCCGCTCTCGGGGCTGTGCGATGGGCTCAGGGGTCGCTTCATTCCTGCGGGAGGAAGGACAGACCCGCCGTGAGCACAGAGGGGTGGGAACAGGGGCCAGCACGGGCTGCACGCTGTGGGGTGCCCGGGCTGCCTGAGCTGGGGGGACCTCCCTGAGTATCTGCATCACTGCAATGAGTTGCATTAAGGCAGATGACATGAGCAGCGGCATCCCCAGGAGGTCGGTGCTGGGGCAGGGAATAACCCATTTCTTCCACGTTTCTAGCACCAGAGGACGCTCCTCATGTCAAAGTCTTTCTGTTTGCTCCTGGACATCACCATAGGTTGGTCCAAGACAGAGCCAGGATGGCAACCACCTGTGCTGGCAAGAAACTCAATGGGAGGGACTCGAGTGCTGCTCTGTCCCCCACAGCCCATCCCCACCATGGATACAAGCACTCTCCCCTGTGTTAGGTGGGTGCCTGTCCTGAATGAGGGGCTCTGCAGCCCCAGACGCACCCAGGGACACCTTTCCCCACAGAGAGGCTGGGGTCAGCCAGGGACACCCCTCCTGTGGCCCTTGCCTAGCAGACACCGTGTCCCTGCTGCCCAAGCTCGCACCGGGAGCCGCTGGGACGTCCAGAACAGCCTCGGAGAGGCGCGAAGGTCACCCGAGCACTGTGATCCAGTTACCACCTTGGAGCTGGCAGCTGCTGCTTACACACACACAGAGGAACGCAGCACCCAGACACCCCGAGGGGCCAGGAGTGGGGCATTGGGGTGGCTGTGGGTGGCCACACGGGCCCCAGGGGTGTCCCTGGCATCCTCCGGAAGGATGTGCAGGCACTGCTCGGGCATTAAGGACCAGACCAGAGGCTCTGGTCATGCAATGGGCAGCCTGGAATGCAACCACAGCATCATCCCGGACACCTCACCCAGCAGCCTCGGGTACGACCCATCACAACCTGAGCCCCCCAGGAAGCAGCCCCGGTTCCCACAGGCTCCCTGCGGAGGGGCTCAGGGCACCCAGCACCCATCCTGCTGCAGAAGGGAGGTCTCGGTGGGCCAAAAGCCTCCGGGCTCAGCCCAGGATCCGCATCCGACCCGGACCCCGGCCCCGGCCGCTGCAGCCCCGGCCGCGGCCCCGCGGGGGCGCAGACGCTCCGCTCCCGTTGCCACGCGTGGGTCCCGCAGCCACCGGGGCTGCACCCGGTCCCGAGCACCGGGACCCCGACGTGGGGTTGGCGGCTTTGGGGGCTGCGGTCCTCCCTTTCCCTTCCCTATCCCCATTCCCATCCCCATCCCACCTACTCCGAGCGCGGTGTGGTCTCGGTGCGCTCTGAGGCTCCAGAGCCGCCTCGTTCATCCCAGCCCCCGGAGGTGACAACGAGCGGCTCCTCCGTAGCTATATTTAGCAAAACGTACGGGAAGGTTTTTCCATGAGCTGTTAATTGAGACGGAGGCAGAAGCCGGGACCCGCAGGGATGGAGGGACCCGGAGCCAGCCCAACGGCACCCTGGGGTCCGACCACCCCACAGCAGCGCTCGCCCCATCTCCTGAAGGAATTCACATCATTCTTGCCCGGGGAGGACGCTCGCATGTGGGGAGGGAGCAGGACCCACAACCAACCCCAGAGTCTCTTCCAGTCTAAATCACTCCACGATGGGCCCAAAATGTTAACAATGACACCCCTAAACTCGTGCATCACCGGATAAAAGACAAAGCAGCAAAACTAAAAGGAGTTTTACATTAAAAATGAGTAAATTTGCCTTTCGACAGAAGGATTTGGGAGCCTGGAGTCTGTGTGAAGCCCTCTGGTACCCGTTAACCCTGGAGCCCTCGGGGCTCTTCCTGAAGCTCCAGCTTCACTTCTCAATGAAAACAGACGGGAATGCCTATCCCATGTGCTAGAAACAAGTGATTAAAAACCCTGAAATGCTCAATTTTCCCCCTACATTTTAATTATAAAGCCCAGCTGATGCTGTTGAGATGAACCTTCCGGGATTCAGCACGCTTGGGGCTGTCACAGCGGCAGGATGGAGCCATCCCTCACAAGGAGCAATGAGCTGGGCAGAAACACCCCATAAAACACATCACATCGCTGCGGTCCTTCCCCAAAACTCAGAGCGATCGATGCCTGATGGCACTCAATGGGCAGGAGCCCCACGGGACCCCAGAGAGGGCCTTTACCAGAATAACCATTAGCAGAGCAGCTGGAAAACAGATCCGGGAGGCAATGAGCACCGGGAATGTGAAACAGAGCCTGGGGACGCAGCGGGACATGTGGAGCGCTGGTGGGGACACGCCAGTGGAGGCAGGGCCCTGGCTGCCCTTGGCATCCTCCCCCTCCCCGGGTATTTATAATGCAATCACATCCTGGGATGCAGAGCTAAAATTGGAACATTATGTGGACAAAGTATCCCAAAAGTCTCCCCCATCCCATGAAGAGGAACTGCTGCTGCTTTGATTCGGCAGCAGCTCCCGTTGCAGCGTTTTAAAGGCCTGTCCTAATGGCACACTCATCTCATTCACTTGGTTTCTGCTGCTCCTGTTCTGCTTCTCCAGTGTCAGGCACATGGATGGGGCTGGACAGGTCACAGCACGTGTGACAGCACACGGCTCCCTGACTGACACCTACTATGGGGCAGGTTTGGCCTTTTCAAAGCACCAAGGATCTTCTGGGGGGCTGTTCCCCTTCACTATGCCCCTGTGAAGGGTAAGTGACCCCACATAGACCCTCCCAAGGGGACTCAAGTGCTCCAAGTCAAAGCCAGCACAAAGCACAGGGTCACCACAGCCCAGCTCCACCACCACATCCCACCCCAGGGCTGATGAATCCAAGCATTTTTCTTCTCCATGGAGCAACCTTGTGCTTTGGGGACCTTCCCAAGGGGCACAGGGTTCCACTGGGGTCAGTGGGCTGAGCTGCCCCTTGCTCACCTCTCCCCTGGCCCATCAGCCCCAACAGCCCCAGGGTGCCCGTCCACCTGCACTATTTGCTGCCCTTTGCTCGGAGGCTGTTCTGGCCCTGCCACCAGCCTAAAGGGGCGAAAGGCTCCTGCTGGGTGTGAAAAGCTCGTGACAGATGTCCAGATCTCTCTGAAATAAAAGAAGGTCACAGCAGCTTCGTTGTCGCAGCATCCGTGAGCGCTGCCTCAAAGCGCCCAGCTCCCACTGCAGCACGGCCAGGACACGCTGCCACCGGCACCCAGTGCAGCCCCTGGCCCCACACACCCTGCAGACACACCCAGCCCAGCCCCGGGCTGCAGCACTCCCATCTCCGTGTCCAAGGGACATTCCCCTTCTCATTCTCACTGCTTTTACTGTTTGCGATCACTTGGAATAAGAACTGGATTGTGGGATTGCTGTCCCCTCATCCCTGTCACTCCCAGCATAGAATCCTAGAATCAATCAGGTTGGGAAAGACCTTTAAGATCATCAAGTTCAACCTTTATTCCAGGACTGCCACGTCCACCACTAAACCACGTCACTGAGGGACATCCTGTACTTCAGCTCCTAAACACAAACCAAGCTCTACTGAAGTCCAGAGGAGGCCATGGGGATGCTGCGAGGGCTGGAGCAGCTCTGCTCTGGAGCCAGGCTGAGAGAGCTGGGCTGGGGCAGC
>JBCJKH010050106.1:20251-36336 GCA_039877255.1 Loriculus beryllinus | reverse complement strand
TGGCTGATGTCTGTGGTGAGCTCAGAGGGAAGGTTGGCTAGGTGGAGGTTGGTGAGGGTGTTATATAAAACTCTACTGAAGTAATATTAACAGAAACTTCCTAGTGGCTGAGGCACCTCTCCTTGAACTGAAAGCTAGGAGAAATTGTTGTGATAATTTACACTAATGCTTTGTTTCTGTTTGTGCCTCAGCAAAGCAGGTAAAGCTCTGGGTTGTCCTTATTTTTCATCATTAAATAGTATCAAAGTACAATGGACATGCAGGCTGATCCACTGCTGCTAGTTTCATGAGTAAGGCCAGCAGCATTTATCATTCACTCTGTTGAAACTGAAAACAGTCTGAAGAAGGAAAACGTAATTTAATTTATCTAAAAAGTGCAATTCGTTTGTGCAGTACTATACGAATGAAAGTAATACAGGACAAGGAGTATGTTTTTTATTTCTGTGTGGATAATGCATTAATTTCTGTAGGAAAAAATGTCATTCAAAAGGAAAAAAACAAAAAAGGAAAGAAGATAAATTAACACTGAAAAGGCTGAAAATACTTTCTATTAATTCTTCTGGGGCAGAATGCACTTACTAATAGTTTTCAAATACATCATCATAAAATTAAATGCCTTTAAAAAATCAAATGTCTAGATGTTGAAAATTATTTCACATACAAAATTGTAGTATTTCAATGTTTTAGAAGTCTAATTTTTGCTTTTCTATTAAATCTGTCTGCAATCACCGTATGCCAAGAGCTATTTTTCACTTCCTCCTGAGAAGCTTTCACCATCAAAAGCAGATATTAAAAAGAACTGCAGGTGAATAACAGTAATACATACATAGGATGAAATCATGAAAAGAAGGCACACACCATGCTAGAACATGATCAAACAGACAGTGATACAGTCCTAGCTCAACAGGAGTCTCAAACCATAGTGGGAATAACTAACAAAATCAGCCCTTAATTCTCAGATTTGTTCTTCCGAAAATTGGTCAGTCGTGGGCTGTTGTGCCACTGTCATTGTCTGGTCACAGTGAAACTACACTAATTTTCCATTTCCTCACTGTGCAGAAAAGACAGTCTGAACAGGACACTGATTTTTGCTGCATTTTGTCCCTGTCTCCAAAAATGTCTTTGTATTGCTGTTCCAGGAATCAAGAAAAGATTTTTTATCTCTAGTAAAGACAGAGAGGGGAAGGAAGAGGGAGAGAGATAGAGCAGGGGAGAGAGATGGAGAGAGAAAGAAAGTTTTGAAAAAAGAGGGGGCAAAGAGAGAGGAGGGAGGAACAAGAGAGAGGAAAAGGAAAAGGGAGAGGGGGAAGAGAAGAGAAGGGGAAAGGGAACAGGAGGGGGAAAGGAAGGGAAAGGAAGGGAAGGGAAGGGAAGGGAAGGGAAGGGAAGGGAAGGGAAGGGAAGGGAAGGGAAGGGAAGGGAAGGGAAGGAAAAGGACTTCTCACACAGAGAGAAAGGGCAAAGTCTTTACTGTCTGTGCCCCTCAGCTCCCTCCGGATCACCCCATCCCAAGCTGGGCACATCCCTTATGCAGCAGCCGGCTCTGGCCTCCCTGCCAGCATCCCCATGGAATCCTGCAGCCAGCTCCAGTGCTGGCTCCAGCAGATACCATCAGACCCTGCACACACTCTGCTCCTCTGAATGCAGCTTCCCAAGCGCTTGAATTGAATTGAATGTCATCTGCCATTCTGTGCCTGAGCATCATGGGACCCTCTTCAGCTCCTTCTTTCAGCCCTGCCTTTGGCTCTCCTCAATCATTCCCCTGCTTTCTCCGTGCAAAGCTGCCAGCTCTCTATTCACAGCCTCCTCTGCATCCCCGATGAATGCCCCCATTGGCACAGACCCGGCCTGCAGCCCTCGTTGCTGGGCCCGATGCTCCTATAGACAGCCATTATCCACAAACCTGGTTCTTCAGCCATGGAAAATCCCGTTTTCCTGCAGTTCACTGGTGCAGGAACTCTTCCCAAGCACAGTGTTTTCGTTCAAGCTCTTCTGTGGTGTTGTTTTGAACAGTCTGAGGCTGTTTGAACACCAGTTTTGGTTCCTAAACCAGCCCAGGGCTCCTTCCACTCCCTGACTCCTGCATCCCCCAAAGGATGCTTGAGGCATTAAAGTACAACCCCAGTAACAGCTTCACTGCACTGTTGGGTGGCTGTGCTCAGCCTGGGCAGCACTGATGTGCTCCAAACCCTCTTTGCCAACACATCAGTGTGAGTCTCTCAGCCCTGCATCCTTCTGCACAGGACCACAGTGACAGGCGGAACATCTCTGCTTCTGCACGAGCCCTTGTCTAAGGCCCCCTTCCAGATTTCTTTTCAGCCCCCTTTATCCATTGGGAAAGATGCTACAAACAGCAGCTTGCAACAGTTTACACAGCAATGGGATAAAGCAGATTCCCGCTTTCAGGATGTGATGGCAACTCTCATTCCAACAGGAGCATCCTCCTGTGCCTTGTGATACTGAGTTAACTTTGAAGCCAGACTCCCAGCTTCCTTTGTCACTTGATAAAGCCTCTTGCACACGTCTGCTGATGGACTTCAATTAGCTGTGAATCTTCCCTCCTCCTCCTGTATCCCCCCCAGGACCTCTGGATGCAGCCTCAGATGCTGCATCTGCCCGCGCTGCGCTGCTGCCCCGAGTGATGCTGAGGGCACAGCATCCCGTGTGTTAGCAGCTGAATTACCCAGTGCCGGGCTCTGCTTCCTGCCTATTCCCCGTTTAGCTCTGGAATTGCCATAACGAGATTACTTGATCCAAAGCAAAGCTCCAGCAGCTTTCCCGCGCCGGCTCTGCACGGAGGCCTCTCTCCCAGGAGGAGTCAGCAGTGGATTTGCTGCTGGAGCTCACGCTCGCTCTGCCTTTGCCTCCATCCTTCAAAGGGAAGTGCTGCGAGGAAGGCAGAGCTGCTGGTTTAATCAGGCTCTTTATCCCTTCAAAGTGAGCAGCTCACGAGGGATGAAGAGGGGAGCTCAGTGGGCTCGGCTTATCCCACAGTGTGTGCTTCCAGAGGCGGCTTCTCCCTTCTCCTTAAGGCACATGGGGATGCTGGGGGTGAGCTCAGCATGGTCCAGGCAATCAGAGCAGGGCTGAGGCTGTGCTGGGTGCGCAGGACGTGGTTCTGGAGGAGTCTGGAGCTGTGAGAGCATTTGGGAGAGGTCTATGGATAGTGAGTGCTATTAAGGGACTTGAGATGGGGTGAGGAAGAGCTTTCCAACTTCAATGCTGGATGGACTCCCAGGATGAGGAACATCCTCAGAGGATGCTGCTGTGATGGACAGAGATAAGGAAGAAGTTCTTCACTGTGAGGATGGGGAGGCCCTGGCAAAGGGTACCCAAAGAAGTTGGGAGCAGTGTTCAAGGCCAGGTTGGACAGAGCCTTGGGTGACACGGTCTAGGGTGAGATGTCTCTGGCCATGGAAGGGGGTTGGAACTGGATGAGCTTAAGGTCCTTTCCAACCCAACCCATTCCATGATCCTGAGCAAACCCTTTGGTGGGAAGTGATTTGGCTGCAGCTGGGTTTACCTGGGGTTGGGAAGATGCAAAGGGACCAATGTGCCACCGGGATCCTGCCCTAAGGAGCATGGAGCTGGTGGAGCTCTTCAGAGCTGAGGTGTGGAACAGAGCCTGTGCCTTGTGCTGCTCTTTGAGCCACAGCTGCATCCCAGTGCATGAATGGTTTAACTCCTCCCTGCCCCCAGTTACTCCAGGACAAGGATGGAGGTGGTTGTGTTGCATTAGAGCAGATGGGCAGTGGCTGGGGACACATCCAGATGAAAGCTGCCACATGGTAGGGAAGAATCAGAGAACCCTGGAATGGTTTGGGTTGGAAGGGACCTTAAAGCTCATCTGCTTCCACTTGCTTATGACTGTTCAGTATCCATACAGCAGCAGCACCAATGAACCCTGTTTATATTATGCTGAGGCCTTAATATACGAGTTGCTGCACAGAGATGCTCAGATGCTGCTTGTCCCCAAAGCAGCTTGGGGCTGTGATGGGGCTGGGGCTGTAACGTCACTGTCTGTGTCTCTTTGGGGTTGATGCCGTTTGCACTCTCCAGCCCATTAACGGCAAGGTGCTGAGCACATCCCTGTGACTGACTCGAAATGGGGACTTTATCCCTCCCTTCCCTCCAGCAAGAGGTAATGGACCCCGTGCCCAAAGCCTATCAAGGACCCGCCTCGCATCTGCACAACCCTGGTGAGCTCCTGGAGCATGTGTGGTGCTGAGGAGCCTTTCATTTATAAACCTCCTATTTCCAAAGCAATTCCTCAGCACAGACCTGGGCAGCCAACGCTGACAAATACCCTTCAAACCCTTTATATCCTCCCTAAATCTGCTGCTCTCTCCGGCCCCTGCCTTAGGGAAAGGCTCCATGTTAGAGAACACATCCATTGAAGAGGGATGAGAGTTCCACAACCTGACCCGGGGCTGTTTGCTGTTGGCACCAGGCTTTTAGCTGAAGGGATGAGCTAAAGGGCACGAATTTACCTCTGCTCCTGGTGCTTCCCCCTTCCTTTCCTAAGAAGCCAGAACTGGGTCTTGTCTGGCTCAGTGATGGTCCCTCCGTGTGGACCCTGTGGGATGCTGGGCTCTCACCTGGCAGCATTCCTGGTGTTTTGGTGCAATATCCCAGGGCTTTGGATATCTGCCCAGGCCATGGGATAGCTGCAGGAGCTGGGAGCATCCATCTGGCACCGCCTCGTGCCGTGTGAACACACCAGCAGGTAACTGCAGCTCAGGCACGATGCTGTGGTGCTGACAGCAATGCGCGGTGCTGGATGCTCCATCATCAATCCAAGCCCTGCATGCTCATGGCCATGGATGGAGCAGCTCCATGGGTGGCTCCCGGGGCTCTCAGCAAGGGTTTCCCACTCAGAACCTGCAGGACAAGAGGTACCTGGAAGCAGGTTCTCTGTGATCCATCACTTGTGAAGTGCTTCAAAGCCACCCCTGGTGCAGTTCCAGTGACCCGGTGCGGGCCATCCCTATGGCATGAGGTGGAATTTGATTGCCCAGACAGAGATGTCCAGGAATGGGACAGGTCCTGTAGCATATAAATAATCACCTCAGGGATGGAAGTTGTGCCATGGGACCTACTGGAGCCCTGTGCCCATTGGAAATGAGAGCTGGAGGCTCCAGGACATCCCAAATGGCATCAGATGTGTGGACAACTGACTCCATGTTCTGGCTTCACTTGAACCTCTCTCCAGCCCTCACCAGCTTGGCTTGGATACCTTGATACCAACCTCCAAGCACTCTCTTAGATACCCCAGGGTCTCCCCCACACCCTGTGCTTTACCTCTTGGTGCTGTGGGGATGCCTGGGGTACCCCAATGCACCCAGAGCTGCTCCATGGGACAACATCCACAGCAGAACCCAATTACACTGAAGCCACAGCTCCTGCTCCCTTGGAGACATCCCCATTGGAGCTGAACCCCTCAATGGGCTCTCTCTTCCCAAATGCAATCCCTGGTTTGGAGGCCGAGGTGATGCTGATGCATGTATCCATGAGGAGTGGGATTCAGGATCATGTCCTGTGTCCATGCGCTCTGCAGGATGCTCTGGGGACCTGCTGGTGGTACCCACATCACCCTGGTGTGTCCATCAGGAAAGCAGGTTATGGAGCAGCTATTCCCTGCCCACCTACAGGCCTGTCATTACCTCTAATAGTGGCGCAGAATTCCCACTTTTCCCATCTTCTGGACCTGCTGGCTCTGTTCTTCCTCACTGCCATCCAGAGCTCTGCCTTGGGCAGCTCTCGCTCCAGCTCTGGTTTTACCTTTGGTCAGGAAGGGGCTCTTGGAGATCTCCAGGATTTCCTCTTGGGAATTGTGTCTCTACCCATCCTGGAAGGTTCAAAGCTCCTCCTGGGTTCATTCTTCCTTTCCTGGGAATCAGGGGGTGGCCTCCTTACTCCGAGTGGTATTTGCAGGGAAATCTGGGATGCTGGATCAGTCCAAAAGGAATTTCGTGTGGTCTCTGGTGGAGGAGGAACTGGGTCTTTGGTCTTCCTGATCCTGGGAAGACTGAGGAGCTTCCCAGCTCTCCACATGGCCAGAACGTGGTGTCCATCCATGCAGATGGGGTGATGCTCTCTCCTTGGTGACCCTGCTCTGGTTCCATCACCCATGCTTTGGCCAGGTCAGCTCCATGGCTTCACCTTGGGAAGCAAGAGGAGGTGGGAATTGGGATCTCTTGGATCCGTGTTTTCTCCCTCCAAGCTTAGTAACCCCTTTGCTGGGGTTAATGAACAACCCCAGGTCTGTGCCTGACCGCATCCATGTGTGTCTTTGGCTGCTGACTCCTCTCACCTCATGGATTGCAAGTAACCCTCTCCTCTCATCTGCTTCCTTCCCAGGGAGCTCCATAGGGACCTGCTGCTGGAGACCCTCTGGAATGAGAGGAGCAAGGATAAGTTTAACCAACTCCTTACCCCTCAGAGTACAGCAAATGAGGTGTTTGGGTTTAGGCCCCTCTGAAACCTCTTTAGCCCCTTTCGGACCCATTTAGATCCCTTTGAAACCTCTTTAGACCCTTCTGAAACCTCTTTAGCCCCTTTCAGACCCTTCTACATCCCTTTGAAATCTCTTAAACCCCTCTCAAACCTCTTTAGGCACCTCTCAGACCCCTTTAGACCCCTCTGAAACCTCTTTAGACCCCTCTGAAACCTCTTTAGCCTCTCTGAAACCTCTTTAGACCCTTCTGAAACCTCTTTAGACCCCTCTGAAACCTCTTTAGCTCCTCTCGGACCCTTTTAGATCCCTTTGAAACCTCTTAGACCCCTCTCAAACCTCTTTAGGCCCCTCTCAGACCCCTTTGGACCCCTCTGAAACCTCTTTAGACCTCTCTGAAACCTCTTTAGCCCCTCTCGGACCCATTTAGACCCCTTTGAACCCTGTTAGACCCCTCTCAAACCTCTTTATGCCCCTCTCAGACCTCTTTAGACCCCTCTCAGACCTCTGCTGCCCTCCCCACAGCAGGGTCACAGCGTTTAACCCCTGCTCACAAGCATCAGGCAGCAGCAGAGAGCAGGGAGCCACAAACACTTCCTCCTTGGCAAACATGATAAATGTGCATTGAACATCCAATGGGATCAGGAGAAGCCAGTGAGGGTTCAACACCAGCTCCGGAGGCCCTGATGGGAAGGGAAGCACGGAGTATTGGGAACAGATGGGTTTGGAAGCTGGCAGAGAGACTCCTCAGAGCAGTTCCAGCTGCCTGAATGTGGATACAAGGGAAAAGGTGGTCAGGAAACATCTCTATGTACCAGACATGGGATGTTTGGACTGACAAATCCAGATAGGAAAAGCATCTCAGTGGCAGCTCCGAAGGAAGCGCAATGATTATGGGTGAAGGGGATGAAGAGGGATGAGGATGAGCAGTTGGGGGTCTGGGAAGGGGGATGAAGAGTTGAGGGCTGTGAAGATCCATGTTGGAGCTGGTTGTGCTCCCAAGAGGAGATAACAGTGAGCAATGGGGCAGGTTTAGGACAACCACACCAGCTCCATGTCCTTGGGTTGCATCCGAAGCTGGAAAGGATCCTGCAGGATGTTCTTGGCATCCAGCATCCCAGATAGAGCACCGTGGGACAAACAGCGCCGGCAGTGGGATCCGTGGGGAGACAAGGAGCTGGGGGAGCTGAGCCCTGGCCATGTGGGTTACTCCAGGGAAGATGTGCCAGGGCCAACAGTCAGCAATAGCTGCAGAACTGGCTCTAAACACACTGATGCAGTGTCTCCTAGGGCCAAATGTGATGCACAGCCACCACGAGCGATGCTTGGGCTGCATCCCAGTCCCTCCCCCCCCCGCCCCATCTTGCCCTTTTCCCCCTGTGTTTAAAGGAATTCATTCCCAGGATCTTAAAGACGAAGGCTTCCTTTTCTTCGTGATATTCCAAGAGGTTAAACTCGCTTTGAAGCGAGTGGTGGGTTTAATGCTTCAGAGAAATGTTTAATTTGGGCTGGTTGTGATGGGCTCCATCAGCAGTAGGAAGGGACACGAATGCTGACCAAAAGCTGAAGGAAGCTTAAAAATAAGCCTCGGATCAGCAAAACAGGCAAATGTGAAGGGGAGGGGAGTAAAAAAAGGCAAGAAACCAAGCAGAGGGTCCTGCTCAGTGACAGCTGAGTTTGCCAAGCAGCAATAAATAGCCAGGCAGAGCCGGAGTGTGAAGTGTGGAGGTGTCCTCCCGTGTGTAATTATAGAGGAACAAACACACTTTGTCATCCCCGTGGGAAGAGGCGGCCTCGGGAAGCGCCGGCATCCACCTTGCTGCGGGATGGAGCGTGTGGGGCTCTGCTCAGGCCATTGTCAGGCCATGGAAAACCGGCATTCCCGAGGCTCCTCGAAGGAAGGTGGAAGCCTTGAGGGAAGAGACGGGGCAGGCAAGAGGTGATGGGCACAAGCTGGACTTGAAATAGAATTCCCTGTGGGAGAGCATCATTCCTCCAGATGCTGGTTCAACCCCATTTTACAAGAGAGTTTGTGTGCTCCATGGCTGTACCAGCGCAGTATCCACCTTTATCCATCTTATTTTAGGGCTGTTACCAAGCTATTTATTCCCTGCTCCATGTTTCTGCTCTTACACAGTCCCTGGGCTCGTGTCCTTCCTAAACTGCAGCCAGGTTTGGGATTTCTTTTACTCATGCTCCCCATTTGTCAGGGTTCTGTTGGATTCTGACCTTGGCTTCTGAGCTGAGCCAATAAGTCCTGAGTAACTCCAGGCCCCAGCCAGAGTTCCTCTTGATGTATTTCCCCATCTTCGAGCTAAAACTATCTCTCAAGGAGCTCTTTTCAGCAGCAGATGGGTCTGCACCGTCAGCAAAGCTTTACCTCATCCGCAGGGATTGTCACACAAGGAGGTCCCTGTCCGGAGCATCTTCATTGGGATGTTGGGTGGATTCATGGAGAAGGATGCTGAGTGTTCTGGACCTGCAAGGCTGGAGCCCTGTGGGATGAAAGGCATCAGCCACCTAATGCAAAACTGAGCTGTGCTCTCCTTGCCTTGTGTCAGGAGGGATTTCACTCTTCTGCCCTTGTGCTGTTCCCATCGCTCCATCCCAGTGTCCTGAAGGATTTTCCCATTCCCTCCACTTCAATGCAACGTTGCTGGGTGTGGAAAGTTGGTGTTTTCCTAAATTCCTCCTGCTGCTTCCTCATCTGAACCGTTCCCAGTTGTTGCTGCTTCAAGTAACCACAAGTTCCCTTTTGCATCCGTGTGGGTTCCCTCTCCCGCGGGCTCTTCCTCTTCCCTTCTACCGGTTTAGGAAGCTTTGCTTTGGGGATGGTTTTTTCCATTTCTTTCTTCCTTGTTTCTTTTCCCCTTTGGCCAGAATCAAACATAGAAAATCTTCGGTTTCTCTTTGCCTGATTTTACCTTTCAGATGCTGCCAACGCAGCTCTAAAGCAGCAATGATTGACAGCATCCCTGCAAAGCCGCTGTCCCTCGCTGCCACCAAACAGCAGGTTTGGATGGCTCCATGAACCACTTGGGCTCCGTTTCCTTTTCCTGATGGATTCAGTCTCTTCCTGCTGGATTCTGCCTGCCTCTGCTCTAGGAGTCCCTGGTTTTCCTCCTTTCATTCTTATTCCAAGACACTTCCCTCCTGCATCCTCAATGGATGTACCTATGCTCTTGAGATCCCCTTTCTCTCCTTGCCTGCCCTTCCCAGGCAAGCTGTACAGTTGGATATTAATATTCCAGTCAGAAGTTATCCCGACCAGCCTGTTATGCCAATTCAATCAGAATTTTGCTTTGTATGAGGAATTGAGCTCCTCCTGTTTGTTCTCTTCCTCGTGTTTGCATACCCGGCTTTCTAAGACATTAAACACGTTGTCCACTATTGTCCTTGTCCTCCTATGAACCACCAATGGTTCAAGAGGCAGCCTGGAATCAGGAGGGTTTCTGGCTTGTCAGAAGGTTGTTGCAGAGCAGCACTTCTGGGGTGGATAGGCTGGGAATGAATGGGATTCCACGCTTATGGCACAGCTCTATGTATTCTGGTGCCAATCTGTGCTTTGGATTGTACCTATTGTACCTATGGGACCCCATTGTACCTATAGCAAGTGGTTCTGCCTCTCCTTAGCCTTGGCTTCGGGGTGCTCTGTCGCTGCTGATGAACTCCTGGTTTTGAGCAGAAATCCTTGGGATCAGCACCTCTTCCTCTGCTGATCTGCAGTGGGGTGATGGGGTGCAGAGCTCAGGCTCGGGCAGCTCTTGGGCAACGACCTCTGCTTCAGCTTTTAGGCCAAATTTCGTAATGATTCTTACTGAAAGCACCCAATAAAGCATTAACCCCCATGTGCCTGCTTGGAGCTGTGGTTGCCCCATCCCTGGCACTGCTCAAGGCCAGGTTGGAGCAATCTACTCTAGTGGAAGATGTCCTGGATTGGAAGTGGAGGAGCTTTAAGGTGCCTTCAACCCAACCCATTCCATGATCCCTGCTTCCAATGCACTGAGCCACGGGTCCCCAACACCCTGGCTATGTTCCCTGTCCCTGGAGGTACCTTGCAGCAGCATTCCTGAGGCTCCCCAGGACACCTAACTCCCACCCTGAGGAAAAACTGCTGTCTTATATGCAGGGATTGTCACTGGATGGGCATCATCATCTCCAGATGGATTTGGTTCAGGTCAAATCATGCTGGTCCCTGATGAACACGGGTGGGTTTTGCTGGGCAGGGTCTCCTGAGAAGCCAGTTGTGTGTTGAGCCCTCATGTGGAGGCTGGAAAGAGTTGAACAGCCTGGATATGAGCTGGGTGATGCCATGAGCATGGGAGAACAGTCCTGGACACATGGAATTCACTAGTACAAGAGGCATCCTGGCTAGAGAGGCCATGGAGATGGGCTGGGGAAGGGCCTGATGCCAATGTGGGAATGGTGCCTGGTGCTCAGAGCAAGGTGGGTACAGCGGGAGGAGCATGTGGACACCACAGGCTCCTTGGATGGGCTCCTCCATATGGAAACGGGCAGCTGATGGATTCACAGCGATGCTCTTGTCAAGGCTTCAAGCCTTTGTATCCTTGTGCTTGATGGGATCACAGTCTCCTGCTCAGCTCCCGGTCGGAACGTTGCCATCTCCAAGCCAAGGGGACCGGTTTGGTCCAAGGATGCTCCTGGTGCTGCTGGCTCGAGGGCAGCCGTTGTGGTGCTTGGCTGGTTCCCTGCAATGGGCTGAAGCCACGTGAGCTCCTCCCGGATTCCGGGAAGAGGATGGTGCCTCTGCAGCTGCTTGTTCCTGGGAACTGACAGTCCCAGGAATGCTGCCAAGTCTCCGGCTGATGGATGAGCCCCTCTCAGAGCCTGGAAACCTCCAGACAAACAGAGCAGAGCTGCACTGTGGGGACAGGCAGTGAGGGGGGAATGGGAAAGGTGATGGTGAAGGCGTCCCTTCATGTGCATGGGAGGCCCTGGAGCTGTGCTGGGAAGAGAGTCCCAGAAACTGGAATTGCTGCCCTGAGATGGGACGAACACGGAAGGAGTTAAGAGGCAGTGAAGACGTGAGCTGCTGATGTGATGGGAACCAATGTGCCTTAAGAACGGGCATCCAAACCAATCTGGAATGGGGAGAATGGGATGATTCCCATTGCAGCTGGAAACTGGGGAACTCCCGGCCACAGAGTGACATTAAACCACGGGACCTGGAGCTACACATCATCTCCTCTGGCACTGCCTCTGGGTCACTGCTTCCAGCAAAACCTCCTCAGCTGAAAGGCATCTTAACGGGAAAAGCCAGATTCCCGCAGGGACTGTGTGGATCATGGGCATCGTGCTGGGAGAGAGTGGGAAACACGTCGTAAGATCCACACGGAGAGGCTGGGGTCTTGGCCAGGCTTGGCTGATGTCTCCTCTCTTGCTTTGCTCTGGGAAACCAAAGCCTTACAGGAGCCATGGGGGCACATGAACACCCGCGTTTCCATCCTGCTTTGGTGATTCCTGCGTCCAGTGATGCTCCAGCAGGGAGATGGGAGCCGTTTCCCTCTGGTTCTCATGGAGGAGACCAGGAGCATGAACCATCCCACTGGTCCCCATGGCCAGGACGATGTTCACAGGTCAAAGCCTGGAGAGCAGAAGAGCTTTCCAGCCCATGGGAATGGATGGAGGTAGTGGTGGAAGTGGACCTGCTCTGCCCTCAATCTACATTCAAGCTCTGTGCTCCTCCTTGCTTGTGTGCTCCCCTTGGGATCCATCAGGGACACGATGCTCTCTGGTGGTACCCAAACTGCTCAGAGCCCATGGACCACGGTTTGGAAACCTCAGCCCTCGTGTCTCCGGTTTTTATTTCCATGTTTTCCTCTGTAACAAATAGTTCTGCAGCTAATTCCTGATGGGACTATTTATAGCAGCCTGGTTCTCCCTCATAGGTCTGTTTGCTGCTCCCTCCCTGCCTGCTCCTTTGGTATAAATAGAGAGCCAGGGAGGTTTGAAAGCTGGAAGATGCAACAAGGAACACCCGGGAAGGGGTGAATCCTTCTCACCCAGCGTCCTGATGCCCTCTGCCTTGTTACACCCTCCTCTATAGGCTCAGCCAAGCCTTTGTGAGAGGAGGAAGGACCTTGGTGCTGTGCCAGACCTTCCTGTGCCTTGCCATGGGATGCTGCTCAGCTGGGGCCAGAAGAGAAAGCAGTGAACCCAAGAGCTCCAGGGATGCACGTGAGCGCAGGGATGAGGCCGGCGTGGGATGCGGGATGCTCTGTGTGGGTCGGGAAGGGAGGTGGGAGGATGAGCTGTGCGAGAGGGTGAAACACGTTGGGATGTGCTGGGGAGCTCAGCAGGGGCTGCAGCTGAGGATGGAGGCGATGGTGGGTATTTGTGGCATCACTTTGCATGTCCCTGGCTACAGCAGCAGCTTCTCCTCCTGGTGCCTCTGCTCAGCACCAGTTGTGCACCCCCTTTGCCGCCAAAGGGGAACCCTGAGCCCTGTGGCTCTGCGCTGGGTCTCTAAGGAGAGGTGGGGCTTTGTTCCCAAAGTTTTCCTATGCTATGGACAAGCAGAGGAACTGCTTGGCTTGGCACGAGGGCAGCTGAGGACACCGGTTGCTTGCAGCCTGTGGGATGCACAAAGCAGCTGACCGCGTTAATGGACGAAGAAGTGCATCAAGGACCATTAAAGCTGAAGATACCGGCTTGGGGCTGGGAAATCCCTGAGCTCCAGGTTGCTGGGGAGGAGGAATTATCCCCAGGATGCTTCTCCCCTTCCCACCACCCTCCCTTGCTGCCTGCTGGTGGGAATGGGGACAGGCAGACCACAAGTGGTTGCTCGTAAGTTCTTTAAGTCAGTGACTAAGCTGTCCTGTCCCCTGTCAGGTTAAATCCAGGAAGGAGAGAAGAGAATGGATCTGCCTTTCCCAATGGGGTAAAGATTTCCATGGGGTTTCCAGGGAGTTTGCCTCTGTTCTCACTTCCCCAGATTACTGACCCTATTTGCAAAGGGGCAAAGTGTGGCTGGAATGATGTGCTGCTGCTGTCAGATATCCCAGCATCTTCCTCTTGATCGTGCTCAAACAGCTGGAATAGCAGATCTGTTCCATCCTTCAGGAAAAGGCTTGTTGCTGGTTATTCCCACAAATTAGGAGCTTATTATGCTCTATCAGTAATGATAATTAAGTGTTCTCATCTTGAATTGCAAACTTAGCTGCTCCATGGAGCTGCCTGTAGGAGAAGGAATTAGAGAGCATAGGGAAAGGTGGTGGCTCCGCTCATTAGATGCTGTGAGGGCTGGAGCAGCTCTGCTCTGGAGCTTCCTTTTGGGAAGAGGGACGCTGCAGCAGGTACCTGCGGGCTCTCCACATCCCTTCCTCCTGGCTCCCGGCTCCTCTCCCATTCCCTGCCTGGCTGCAGGGAGCTGCAGTGCTGCTGCTGGATGTGGCAGGGCTGGTGCCTGGGCTTGTGCCAGCAGCAGCCTCACCCTGCTCAGACCAGAGAGCAGAGGCTCTGCACCAGCACCGTAGCCAGGGTTGGGTCAGGATATGCCTCCAAGGGGTGATGCTGGGGTGGGATGGGAGCTCTGCTGTTCCCAGGAAAGGCTGTGGTTTGTCCTGCAGGGATAAAACATCACATCCTTGTGTCCATCACAAGCTGCTCTGTGCAGCTCCTCTTTGCCTGATACCTGCAGCATTTGTGGTGGGGAAGCATCAGGGAGGGACCAAGCTCTACCTGTTGGTGTCCTGATGGAGATAAACAGGTCTCCAAGGCTCCTGCTCTGGGCTGGCCTGGTCTGTGCTGCTGGATCAGAGTGCTGTGAGGTGAGGGATGTGCTGTGAGCCCTGGGATGGGTTTGCTCTGCTGCTCTGTCCTCTCCTTGAGCCACATCTCAGCATCCAGAGCAGGGCAGGGCAGAGCCTTCTCTTAGCTCCAGGCTTGTTCTGCTTAGACCCGGATTCACTGGGATCAGCCCCGTGACAGCACGATTTGCTCTGGATTCAAGTCCCAGCTTGGTTTCAGGACAAGGCTTGGGTTCAGGACTGACCCATGGAGCATCCCAGTGCGCTTCAGCTCACCCCAGGGACCGGGCAGCACCTCTGGAGGGTTCAGCACCTGCATGCAGAGCTCCTGCTGGTGGCATCTGGGATGGGAGAGGGACAGGTACCCCTGGGGAAGCAGCAGGGCAGGAGATGGGGCTGGGCTGGCATCTGGAGGTGTGACCCTGCTGTGGGAGCGCCTCGGATGGGAAATGGATGTGGAGCATCACCAGTATCAGATCATCCACCTAAAATTAGCCCTCAGTGCAGGAAGGGGAAGGGCTTTGAGCTGGGTCAATAAGAGCTCCTCTCCATAACAGCCGCAAGCTGGGCCTGCGCTCCCCTTCCCTTTGGCAGTGCCAGGGCTTGGCTGCTGCTGGGGCTGGGATCGATACCCAGCAGGTTTCTGGGCCTCACATGCCAAGGGAAGGGACGTCGTTCCTTCTGTCCAGAAACAGGGACCTGCTGCTGGAGGAGAGCAGAGAACACAGCGCTGGACCCCATCCGCGGTAATAACCTCACAGTAATGGCACAAGAGGTGCAGCCTGTCCAGCTCCCCAGCATTCCAGGCTCGGTTTTCCCAGCACCGAGTAGGATGGGGCTGAGGAATGAACCTTCCCGTTTAACTCTGCCCTGGCTGGGGGCTGCTCCGTGTGCTCATGGATCCTCATCAAAGATTGATGGCTCTCTTTAGGAGAGCTCTCCTGGAGCCGCTGCATTTAACACGAGGGGGAAAGCCCTTCGAGGAGGGCGAGCTCTCTCTTGTAACAGGGGAGGAATCATCGCTGTAGCCTGCAGTGAAATAATGAATCCTGCAAGGATGCTGGGCCAGGGCTCCCTCCCCTGCTGCTGCCTGCTCCTGTCTGACTTCTCCCACTGCTGGCATGAAGTCCCCAGGGCAGGGAGACCCGGGGCTGAGAGAGTGAATGGGGCAGGATGAGCAGATGGTGGAGGAGCCCCGGCTCTGAAACCAGCCCCAGAGCAGCCGCAGGGGCTGATCCTTTCCCAGCTCTCCCCTACCAAGACGGAGCCTGGAGCCAGCAGAGGAAATAGATGCTAATGGCTGGAGAAGGGCCAAGCACTGATTCACGGTGGCCTCGCTTGCCCTGCAGCCATCTTCTGAAGCACAAGAGCTCTGCTCTTTGGAGCACGTTCTGCCACCTTCCCCCTTCCTGCTTCCTCCCTGCGCAGGACTGGATTGCACCAGGATGCCCTGGCCACGGCCACGGAGCTTCCTGCGCCCTTTTGTCTGGGCAGGAATCACAGCAGCGCCCGTGGTGTTGGGAATGTCCATCAAGGACCACAGAGTCCTCGTCCTGTGAGCCCAGTGCAATTCGCTGTGTACAACACACACGTAGATGCAGGATCTGTGCTCCTGGGATGGGGAAGAGGGGAAGAAGTCAGCGCACACTGACCTTGGAGGTGCTGAGATTTATTCAGCCCCATTAACAAGTGAGGAACCCCGCTGAGCCTCCTGCCAAGGCAAGGTTTTGACAGAGAGAAGGAATAACCTGACAGTAGCCGTGGGGAAACCCGAAGTGAAACTGCTTCAAAGGCGCTCAGTCCAAAGAGAGGTGGCAGAGTTCTTCCTTAAAACAGAAGACTCCTGGGAATAGCAGTAGCTG
>JBCJKH010050106.1:0-19859 GCA_039877255.1 Loriculus beryllinus | reverse complement strand
CAGGGTGCCCAGAGAAGCTGTGGCTGCCCCATCCCTGGCAGTGTTCAAGGCCAGGTTGGACACAGCGGCTTGGAGCACCCTGCTCCAGTGGAAGGGGTCCCTGCCCGTGGCTTTAGATGAGCTTTAAGCTGCCTCCATCCCAAACCAGGCTGGGATGTGATTCCATGGCGGTGGCAGTGTTAATTCAGGCAAACCTGTGGTTCTGCTGAAGCAGAAACATTGCAGGGATAGGCTGAGATTGGGATGAGCATCAGTGAAGGGTGACTCTTCCCTGGGTGCAGGGGAAGCCTGGGCTCAGGTTCCGTCTTGCCACATCCAAGAGGAAGATTCCTGCTTGTCCTCTGGCACAGGATGCAATTCCCTGGCTAAATGGAGCTGCCAGGAGCTGTCTGTGCCTGTCCTGGTGGGTTTTAGCCTAGTGCAGGACGTCAGGAGCAGGATCTCAGAGCATCTCAGCAGCAACAGCATAATCCAGGAGCACCAAATTGGCTTCTTCTCCAAGAATGGAACCAAGGGCTTCACCTTCCCCCTGGAGATGCTTATTAACCAATAGGTAAAAGCATAAAGACTGGACAGAACGCTCGTCTGCATCATAGACTTTTAAATAGCCTTTAACTCAATCTACTGCTCAGAGCTGAACGTTAAATGGCTACAAATGGACCTGGTGGGAAAACACGACCTCATTAAGTCTGTGCTTCATCCATCTCGGGCTGGAGCAAACAAACCACATGCAAATAGGGCTGCAAGCAAAAGGAGAGGGAAAGGAGTAACAGGGAGCTGCAGTCTCAGCCCAGCGATGGTCGGCATCGCCGGCGCATCCGGTTACTCCCTTTTCCTACTGGAGCCATGTGGGATTCTCAGATCAGCCTGGAAAAAATAACCCCAAACTGGTGATGGTTTGGAAAAACCCAAATCCAGTTATTGCTTTATTGCAGAGACAGATTAACCGTACCCTAAATTATACGTAACACGGGGCTCATAGCAGGCACATCGGGGAGCTTTGGGCTGGCTGGAAAAGCTTTGTGAGTGGTAAAGAAACCAGTGAATAGATGAAAACCCAGCGAAACTGGGCTGAAACAGTGGTAGAACTCTGCCCCTTCTGCTCTTTGGGACTGAAGATGATGTCCAAAGAGCAGCAAAGTGAACCCCAAGAGGAATGTGGAGCTGGTGGGTTAGTGGCTCCTCCATCCCTCCTTCTGTTGAATTCCAGCAGTAAAGCAAAGAGATCTGCATAAAAGGATGGAAACCCCTTGATAAACCAAAACGCAGCTAAACCAGGGCATGGAAAAGGCAGCCCCAGGGTGCTGCAACATGGAATTGTCTCGATACCTGCCTGGATCAGGCTGGCGGATCCCGAGTCACCGTGGCCAGCAGAACTAGAGCAGAGTTAGGCTGGGTTTAACACGAAATTGTACCTTTCTCATACTCTTTCCATATGGTTTTACTCTTTTATGTCCTCGGGTGCAATTTCATGTCTGGACACTCATTTAGCACAAGGTGAATGCCTGCAGGCAGCTCTTATTTGCTCCATCCTGCATGGATTTAAGTGAGCATCAGGAATATAGGTGAGCTGCTCAGTCCCTTGGAAGGGCTGCATGTATTAAAGGCTGATAAAGGCAGCAGTGAGCGAATCTTGAGTAGCTGCAAGTGTTCCTGCAGCCATAGAGGAAGAAATAATTACCAGCTCTGGGGCAGAAAGGGGGGAGCAGGGAGAGCTGCAGAGCATGGAGCATCCTCCTGCTGAGGATGCTGCGGAGCTTCATCCCAGAGCCTTCATTGGAGGCAGGTCGGGAGCACCTTTGCCACTGTGTGGTTGGCTGCTGCTGGGGTTGTTTTGACATTGGAATGCCAGAAGCGGAGCTGGATAACGCACGTCTCCCATCCCATGTGGTGATGTTGCAGGAAGTTGTTCAGGCCTCATTCCTGTTTTGTTCCTCTGCTTGTAGGAAAAGGCAGAGCGGGGAAGCTCCTGCATTTTGCATTAGAGGAGGGATTCATCTGGCTGGGAGCAGAGAACACAAACGTGGATGCCTGGAATCACCTCCAGAACTGGGAGCTCTGCAGGGACAGTCGGTTTTGCCCATCATCACTCATGCAGCTGAGGCTATCCACATTGGGTGTCCAATGTTTTTCTCTCTTATTGCCATTATCCCTCTCTTTTTGCCATTTTTCCTCTTTTTGCCATTTTCACCTCTTTTTTTGCCATTTTCCCCTCTCTTTTTGCCATTTCCCCATCCTTGCCATTGAAGGAGGCAGGATCACTGTGAGCTCCACAGGACCACTAAACTGTCCCCTTAAACCCTACTGAGTTCCTAATTCCTCCTCATGAGCCGCCCTTTGGGTCCCGTTTCCTTTCTTTCCTCGGAAGCTGCTCTCTAAAGGACTTGGCTGTCTGGAAAAGCCACCAGACCTGACGTGTGACCCCATTCCCGTCACACGTTGGCGCGGACACGGGATTACGGGATCGTGCATGGCCCAGGAGCGCGCCTGTTCCCATGTCCTCGGAGAGGCGGCATTCCATCAGCAATCCAGGTCAGTTGTACAGTGAATGCTGATTCCTCTGCCCTCTAAAGCATCCGAGTGTGTGTGTGTGTGTGTGTGTGTGTGATCCTGCTGCACGGAGCTCCCCACGCTTCCTTCTCCCATGTGTTAAACACTGCCTCGTTTCCTATTAGCCCAGAGCCTGGGGACAACAGACGCTGCTCATCCGCTCCCATCCCCATGTTCCAGCTCCATCAGGAGCAGGGCAAAGTCTGTTCACAGAGGATCCTGCAAGAGAACAGAGATGTAAAATGCCATTTGGATGGGGCTCGGAGCAGCCTGCTCTAATGGAAGATGTCCCGGCCCGTGGCAGAGGGCTGGAAGTGGGTGTAATTTAAGCCCAGGGCTATAGAAAGGATAAAGGTTTTCCATAGGGAGCATCCCTATCTCCAGCCTGGGGGCTCAGACAGTGCAGTTTGGCCTCAAAAATGCATCAGGGGCTGCGTATCACCACCTTGTCCCCTCTGGAAGCCTCTGCTGAGCAGGACAGATTGATGGCTCTGGGAAGCAGTTGTCTGCCTGCAGGAATTAAGGGGGATTATTTCTTTCCTTCCTTCTAGCAGGAATGGCAGGAATACGAGAGCCAGCGCGGGCTCACTCCCATATGGAAGCAGTCGGCTTAGCGGTCTCGGCGGAGGAGAGCCAGGCATTGCAATGGGGATTCCTGCACTTCCAGAGCAGCAGGGAGATGTTTCTGGATAACAGAGGTAAGGAAATAACTTTGTCCTCCTCAAAGAGAGAAGCTGTGGCTTCCCTGGCAGTGCTCAAGGCCAGGTCGGACACAGGGGCTTGGAGCAAGCTGCTTCAGTGGAAGGGGTCCCTGCCCATGGCTTTAGATGAGCTTTAAGGTCCCTTCCAACCCAAACCATCCCAGGATTCCATGGAGGCAATTGGTGGAGTTGAACTTCTCCAACCCCCCTCTCCATTAAGAGCACGTAAAGGACCAGATGGGGACTTCTCCCCTCAATTAAGCTGAGCTTAATATAAAGATCCCATCAAACCCCAGCCCATCTGCATCCTCACACACCTCCAGCCCCTGCTGCTGTCTCAGTGCAGGGATGTGATTACCTCCCTGGAACAGCTTTGGCACTGTTCAAACCCACCACAGCCCCACGTTCACGCTGCAGCAGATGGCACCGTGGTGACACGGGGGCCTCCGCTCAGCCCCGAGCAGGATGAGCAGTTTTCCCGCTGGATGGTGGCCCAGGGCCAGGTGTCCAGATGAGCAGAGGGTTTAAGGGTCACGTACGTGCTGCCATCAGCTCTGGCCCTATTGCACGGCCAGGGAGAGCTGCGAGCTCCTGGCTGTGGCTGTGGTTGGGAAATGTATTCCCTGCACAGCCCCCATGAGGCCTGTGGAGGTTGGGAATGATCCTTGTGACACCCCCCCCAAGCTTCATTTCTTGGATCTATTCATAGAAGCATCAACCGGTTTGGGTTGGAAAGGGTTTGGGCTGGAAGCTCCAGGTCTGCTCTGCTCTTCCTGTTCGGAATTGCAGCCCCTGCCCATGTGGATGCTGTTCTGGGGGTCTCCTCTACCTGTGGGCAGGGTTTGAGTGCATTGGTCTCATGGGTGGGTGACCTGGGTGGGAACAGAGGCTGGCATTTGGTTTCCCTTGTTGAGCTTTGTGTGAACATCCCTTAGCAACCAAATCAGTTCCTAAGGGTGCCTGCATCCCCATCGCCTTCACTGAAGCTCTCCGGCAGAGGTGTCCCTTACAGCCACATGAGGCTTGTGTCCAACTGGAGAGGTGTGTAATGGGGAAGGTCTCCAGGATGCCACCCTTGGAGAAGGGGGAAAACGACCCTGAAGACCCCCTGAATCACTCTGCTGTGCCTGGGGGGAGCTGTGCAGGGACCCAGCCTCTGAGGGTTGCTCCTCTACAGGCCACAGCTGTCCATCAATGATGTCCTTTGAAGAGCATTAAAAGTGGGTTTCCTGCCCAGGGGCAAGAGCCCGTTTCCCTTAAATCCGGTGTCATGAGGGGGATCTTTGGGCTTCCTACACCTCGTACAAACCAAACAGACCCACGTGCCCTGCAGTGGGAGACTGTCTGAACCCTGCCGCTTGAAAAGCCCAGCGTTCCCGGGCCAAAAGTGCTTTAGAGAATGTAAATGCATTGAGGTTGATGGTTTCAACCTCTGAGGATACCCTCAGCACGGCACAGAAATGAGCAATTGTGCTTCCTTGCAGGCAAATCCCAGGGCTGCTGTAATGTTGTCACCTCTGTGATGCTGCGTGGCATTAACATCGCACCGATGGCACGAACCGCGGCTTCTGTCGGAGCCAAGGGGAAAAGAGCCCGGAGATCCTTTGGGAATGTTGTTCTTTCGGGGTCAGGCGGGTGGAAAAGGTCCTTGAAGCCCTGGGGAAAGGTTTTAACTGACTTTGAAGGGGGAAAAGGCTTTGGGTTAACTCATCTGGAGCGCCTGTGGGGAAGCACAGATGCCTCCAGGCAGTTCCTCACAGTGGAGCTGTGCCGGGAGGAAGCAGCCTTTGGAAAACTCATCAGATGCTGACAACTGATTGTCCTTACACAATAGACACTCTAAGGCTGATTCCAAACTGATCCAATCCACTGATTAACTTACTGTGCTTTGCTGGGGGTGCACAGGGAGCTTTGGGCCTCTCTTATGCCATCTCTCTCTCCTTGGCTGCGTGCTTTGGGCCTCTCTTATGCCATCTCCCTCTCCTTGGCTGCATGCTTTGGGATCAACCCTTTCAAAGTGGCAGGTTTTAACAGTTTCCACCCCAAAAAGCAGCTCCCCATTCTCCTGGTTGCCTTTTTCGTGGAATCCTGGGATGAGTTGGGTTGGAAAGGACCTTAAAGCTCGTCTAATGCCATGGGCAGGGACCCCTTCCACTAGAGCAGGATGCTCCAAGCCCCATCTGATCTGGCCTTGAACACTGGCACAAGCAGCAGCATCAACCCCAAGAGCTCCAGAGGCCATTCGACATCAAAAGCTCACCTGAGGCCAGGGATTTCTTCTGCCCATTTCAACGTTAAGGGGTTGAGGAAACAGAGCAAAGAGCCTTCGGTCTCCTCCTCCTCAGCTCAGTTCAGGCTCTCGGGCCAGGTGAATGTTGCATTTTACAGGCAGTGTTTTTGTGACTCAAAGGGTGCCCTCATCAGAAAAGGGACCTGCCTGTTTGATGGGTGCTGGGAAGTGCCACGTACAGTTATTGTGCTGTATAAATACCACAGCATAATGCTGAGGCCCAGGGAGTCCTTGAGAGGGAGGCAGAGGCTGGTGAGTGAAAGTTCAAGAAAGGAAAAAAGGAGGGGGGTTATAACAGAAAAAGGCCAAGAAAGAGCTTTTCCTGCAGCAGAAACAGGTCCTGAGCTGACCAAAGACTGGGCTAAGCATGAACTCAGACCCTGGGGCTGAGGGATGGGGAGAGGGATGTCCTGGATGGGCTTTTCTGCCTAAAATCATGCCTCACTGTGCAGTGTCCAGGGCTGCTCTTAGAGTTAAGGTGCAGCTTTATTTATGCCTCAAGCTGCCGTGTACAGAGGGAGGAAGACTTTAAACCCCATTAGTGATGGTGTAAAGGTGGGGAGAGCTCACCTGGCTGGGGAGGGGGAAAGTGTTTGCATCCCAGAGCAAGAGGATGTTCATTTCCAGCGCTGCGATGTTCTCCCTTCAGGTGAGCCCCTTGCTCAGCAGTGGAATCTGTGCCGATGGGGCACGTTAATGCAAACCTTCTCTGTCTGCTTGCACCTTTCCCTGGAGCAAATCCAAGTCTGCTGCAAATACAAAGGGATTCATCACTCTCCAGCTGTCTGCAGACAGCAAACCAAGAGCAGTGTTTGACAGGGAGGAATAATTACCTTGCCAGCTTTGCTTTATCCACACTTCAAATCCAGAAGGGAGATAAAGGCGCGTTACCAATGGCTCAGGCGAGGAGCCCATCAGGAAGAGCATCAAGTGCAGCTGGAAGCTCCCGCATCCTCAGGAGATGTGCCTGTGCCAAGCGGCTGGAGGGATGAGGGGCTCTGCAGATGCCATCTCCTCCACATCTGGTCCTTCCTCCCCGATTCATTCCCCTCCAGGGACCAGCTTTTACTTACAAATGGCTCCATGGTGCCCAATTGAAGCCTGGCAGCGTGGATCCCACCCAGCCCGAGGAGCAGCAGCCCCGAGTCAAGCCTGTGCCAATGCATTTTGCTCGTGCTTCCCACCTCTTTAATTAAATTAGCAGGAACACGAAGGGTTGCCTGACCCTTATTGGGTTAAATGAGCTGGTTTCCATGGCAACCTGCTTTGCAAAGCTCCGATGTCTTGCTGTCTCTCCTCCAAAGCCTTCATTCCTCGCTGGATCCCTCTCTGTGGCATTGACAGGAGCTGTGAGTACCAGGCCTGGGAGGGAGGCAGCTTCCCTCAGCCTGCTGGGACCACTGGAGATCCCTCATCTCACAGTGACCTCGGGATCTGCTGCCCCCAGAGCTGCCCCGGGGGCTCCATTCGGATCATCCTGCTGGAGGAGGACAGCAAAAGAAGTCATTTGAGCAACCTGGTTTAGTGGGAGGTAGCCTTGCCTGAAGGTCCTTTCCAAAGCCTTTGGGATGCTATGGATGAGGCTTGGGACCTGACCTAGTGGATGATGCCCTAGATGTCATCAGACGATCTTTGAAGGTCCCTTCCAACACAAACCCTTCTGTCATAGGGTCCTGGAAGCCATCAGCTCAGTGAGGAACTTTAGGATGAGCTTTAAGGGCCCTTCCAACCCAAACCAGTCAGAGGCTCTGATCTGGCATGAAAAGGAAAGGAAAGGGATGGGATGGTACTTGCCCACGTGCCCTCTTCTTGTCCCCAGCACAGCCTGCAAGTGGAGGAATAGTTTATAGAACAGGCAGAGATGCACCAAGACTCAGGGATTAAAGCAATTTCAAGCTCAGAATCTGATTCAGACATTTAACGAGGAGGGGAATCGTTCAGGAGAACATCTCCTAAAGGAAGCAACGCATTTGCTATCGTTTTGCATCTTGAAATTACATTGGGGATGGGAATTCATTGGGGATTCATCTCAGCTATTTTAGATACTGCTTTAGGCTGACACTACCTGTTACGTCTGTGACAGGAAGGGTGGCTTTGGGTGCTGGGTGAGATGCAGGTGCCTGTTTTAAGCACCTATAAACAGGCAGTTGAGTCCCTCCCATGGGTGTCTGCCTGACCTCACTGCTCCCATGAGGAATGGCTGATTTAAGAGTGACTTAGGAAGCTTCTCCAGGGCTGGAATGCGTAGCCAGCCCCTGGATACATCCCTTTGTTCTCCTAATGCATAAGGACTTCCCACTGCAATTAATTCTTGTAGCAACAGGGTCATGGGATGCCTCTGGCTGTGGTCTCTGGGTGTTTTCTGGGGCTTCAGCAGCACTTCCCTGCATCCCATATCCCTTGTGTTTGTGGAGCAGCTGCAGTTGGTGTCACGGGTCTGAAGGAAAGAGCAGAGCTGAGGCCACTGAACTGGCCCTGACAGCTTCACCTTGTGACAAGCAGCCAGAAGCCCTTGTAAAATGCTATTGCCTTTGGCTGAATCTTGTTCCACCGATGAGGGCATCATCGGTGGCGGCGACAGAGACCTCGCTGCAGCAGTGATTTATCACAGCAGTGTCTCCTTCTCCATCTATTTCTTGTCGGGGTTGAAATGAGGTCGAGAGTTGTGGCCTCTATGCCCCGAGGGCACAAGAAGCTGTTGGAGGAAGCTACACGTGTGTCAGAGGCTGCTGTAAAAGACGTTTCTCTCCAAGGTGTTGTATCAGAGGTGGTGAATGAAGAGCAGAGGGGGGAAAGGTTCCTCTGGTTTCCCTGAAGGCAGCAATGTGTTCTCCTGCCCTTGGGTCTCTCCTAAAGCCTGACACAAATGGGACGCTGTCCTCTTAGCAGAAGATACGCAGTGGCACAGGTTCTCATCAAAAGATGCTGTGGGTAGCTGCCCAAAATGAAGTCCTAAGTGTGGTGCATCGTTAGCCGTGTTGTGTATGCTGTGAGTTCCCTTCAAAGCCGGTCCTGAAGCCTGAACCTGAGGTTTAAACAGCTCAGAATGAACCTAAAGCTCTGGCTGATGCACAGTTAGGATTAGCACTGGATGGAAGACTTGGAGGTGCTGCTGCATAGCTCAAGGTGATGGAGCATGAAGAGTGGGTTGATGTCTCTACGTGCAGTTGGAGGCATCCGAGCCCTGCCCATCAATGCCAGCCAACAGAGTGTTGAGTCCTGCCATGCCAAGGTGGACTGAAATGCAAGGAGAGGACCCCAGCACCGAGCCAGATGTGCACATCTGCTCTGGTGAGGCCTGATGTCAGCTTGAGCTGGTCCCCACATGTCCTACCTAGTTAGGAAGACGGTGATGGCTTCCAGCACCCCTGGGCTCTGCATGGCCCCATCCTATGAGATGTGGCTGCTCTCTGGGGCTGAGAATGGACTCTACATGTGAACCTGCATCTCTCCAAGGGTTGAAGCAGATCCCCTGCTCCTCTCACACCAGGGCCTAAGAACCACAACCGACCAGTGCTGTTTGCTCCTTGAAGACCAAACTCCAACCCTGGGCAGACAGAAGCCTCCTGTAACGATGCTCAGCCCCGAGGCTGTGGCTGTCGGAGCTGCCCATGGTGCAGCAGCACACAGAGGCCTGAGAGTGCAACCACGAGACCTGGTGAGGACCCAAGAACTGGCAACGGACACAAAGCTGGGGCCCATTCTGCTACCATGAAGTCGTCTCCTCACCCACTTGTAGAGGCAGAGGGAGCCGGGAGCGGAGGGGAACGGCTGCAGGCACTGCTGCTGCAGTGATAAATGAGATTGCTTTGAGAGCACTTTAGAGCTGGGAGGAAGATTCAGTTGCTCCCCTGCCAATTGCAGCCTGGGAAGTGGAATTGATGCCGATGGAGCCCCAGTCACCAGCAAGTGTCCCTCGTGTGCCCGCTCCAAGGAATGCTGCTCTCTGGGAGCTGGGAGCATTGGGACCAGAGAAAGAGGCTGCATGCACGGCACCGAGGAGCTCATCTTGGCTTTAGTGCCTCAGACAGCTTGGTCCTGGGTCTAGAAATCAAGGTTTGGGGTCACCTGTGAGGGTTGTGCTTTGGTTTCCCCTAGGAGGTGGGTGAGGAGAAGCTGCAGGGTTGGAATGCTGAAGCTCAGGTGTTGGAAGCAGCAGCCACGCTCCATAGGAGGGGTGAGGGAGTGCTCCCCACCACAGTGGGATATTGAAGCCCAAGCTGACACTCACTGCAATCAGCCCCCTTGCTCTGCCTGTGTGTGGCACAGGACCTGGATGTGATTCCATTTGTGATGAAAAGCTGATGTTGGAAAAGGTTTGGCACCTTGGTTGAACAGCAGCAGGATTGGTGCCTGACCCTGTCCCTCTTGTCCCAACACCCACTTTGTGCCTCAAATGATGAAGGAAGAAGGGGATAGATCAAAATAGCTGGAATTCCAGGCACAGCACGGAGCTGGACTGACCTAAGTGTGGAGTAACTGATCCAAGTGGGAGCAGAGGGGGTGGAGAATGGGAGAATCCCCCTTTTAACCAGAGGATTCCTGCTTAGTGCTTGGTAAAGCCTTTGGGAAGAATCCTGCTTGCCTTCAGTGCTGCAAAGCAGTGCTGGAGCTCAAGGAGCCCAGTCCATTCTCCTTCCTGCTTTGGATCCAGGTTTGTGCCCATGGCTTGGGTGGAACTGGAAGATCTTTAAGGTCCCTTCCAACCCATTCCAGGGTTTTATCCAGATTTGCCTTTGTTTTCCTGGAATGCATCAGTTTTCCTTCTTGGCTCATTCCTGGGAGCAGCATCAGCCTTCTCTGGGAAACCACCACGTGGATCTGGGGAAGTTTTACTTTGCTCCGTCTGGAAGCAGGGAGTTTTCCCATCACTGGAGAAGTCAGCTCCGGGAATGTCCCACAGAGGACATCCAACACTCCTGCTTTCCCACAGGGGATTTGCCCACCAGGTTCCATCCCACCCTCCACATCAAGCCCAAAGGATCTCCCTTTGTAAGAGCAGAGATCTTGGGAACTGCTTTTTCCTACCAGTTGGAGCCAGTTCCCACTGTGTTTTCCCATTGGGAGCCAGTGATGACCAGGCCAAGGGAAGACACCTCTGGTGGCCTCAGCCTCAGCCACCCCATTGAAGGGCAATGGGTTTGGGCAGCCCCACTGGTGGTCCCTTGAGCTCAGAGGCACTTCCCACACGTGGTCCAGGCAGGAGCATCCATCCAGACACGATGGGCTGGGCTGTGTGGTCTCCGTGAAGCTGCACTGTGAAGCCCAGCCGCTAATTCAGAGCCTAAACGGATCCTTGGGCTTCGCTCCAGAACACTTTTCCCATTGGATTTCTAGGAAGGCTGTGTCTGAGGCACCTGCTTAACTCCAGGCAGTGGCAGAAGCCCTGCTGCATTCGATAGTTAAATGTTTGCTGCCACCTAATTGTCCCTTATTACACAGAGCGTTTGAGGCAGAGCTTGGCTGCTGGCACTCTCCCCAGCGTGCTGAGCTTCAAAGGAAGCTGCAGAAGAGTTTCTTTTTCTTCAAGCACAGGATATATTTAAAATGGAGCCATCTCCCAAACTGTCAGGGCATGGGGAAGGAGAAGGGGGGAGCAGCAAACCCCGCGGGCTAATTATAAGCACTCAAATATAGGAGAAAAGCAGCTTGCAGCGAGCTCAGCAAATGACAACAGCAACAACGCCGAGCTCGCTCGTACCTACGAGCACCAGAGCCCTTGGGGGGCCTCAGCTTTGATGCGAGGTCTTGGCTGCAGGGCTGGGATGCTGACGGGGGCTTGCATCCAGGGATCAGCCTAAAACCGAAGGGGATCTGGCCTCAGGAGCGAGCTTCCAACCATCCGCGTGCCTCAGGCTGGCTTTTCCCTGGATGTGGAAGTTCAGCTCCGGGCTGTTCCCTGGGTGCTGCCTCTCTAAGGCAGGTACAATCCTCCTTTAGCGCGGCTCCGCTCCGCATCCTGCCCGCTCGCAGGGATCCCAGTGGGAATGTGGAGGGTTGGATGGAGCCGAGGGGCCGGCAGCGCTGCGTTCGTGCTTCTCCATCGCCGGGGCTGAGCAAAGGGCTGCTTTTGCACAGGCTTTGGGCGAGGGAAGCAGCGTTTTCTCAGCTCTAAATACAAATAGAGACAAGGCTGAGCAGGGGTTTTTTAAGGCATGAGCAGCCTGTGTGTGCAAAGCAGCTCTATTTTCAGCTGCGGCAGCTCAGGAAGGGCTTGTGGTGCTTTGAGTTGAGCTTTTGGGGTGTTGGATGCCTTTAGTTTATAGCCTGCCTGCAGGAAACAAGCTTTAAGCACAGCTCTGAGGAGTGGGATGGGAGGGCAAGTGAAACCCGGGTTTGGGGTCAATGGGTTGCTCCTGAGACTCCACAGTGAGCACTCAGTGCTCCTGGGAGATGGGGCTGCAGGGAATGGGATTACATCTGCTTGGATTTCAGGAGCCAAACCTTGGTGGTGGAGAAGCAATGGGCAGCTCGTGGCGGGACAGGTATCTGCTGCCTGACTCATTCCCGGCTATAACGGGACCAAACCCCGATGAGCTCATTGGAGGCATCACTTTGGAGGTTGTCTAAATTTGGGTAGATGAGTCTCAGCAGTGGGTTTGACAGCCCCAGTGACGAGGGCTCAGCAGAGCTTCTGCTTCCCTCCAGGGAGAGGCGCTGAGATGGCTCTAGGCAGAGTAGGAATCACAGGGATGGGCACTGGGATGCAGGGAGATAACGTCGCTGTTAGAACATGGAACATGCCTGGGACCACTCAGGGTGGGGGTTGTATCCCCATCATTAATCTCTCTCCAGAGTAGGATATTCCCAAGCGAAGCCTCTTGGAAACAGTCCCTCTCCTGTGCCTGGAAGTTTAGAGAGACCTGGCTGGGCCAAAACCATGCTGGAAGCTGTGCAGGTGATGTAGTAGTGAGGATGAGAGTCCCTGTGCCAAGGAATGTCTGATGCTCCCTGATTTACCAGTGGAGATGGAAACACAAAGCTGCACTTCCAGCAGGAGATTGGGATTTGCCAGGCTGGGAGCTGTGGGCTCCTTCAGGTACCCAAAACACGAGCATCATCTGCATCACATCCTCTAAAAGGCCCAGCTTTGGGGAGTGCATTCATGGGCTCATGGATTCGTGGATTGGGAACGTGCTCCAAGCATTCTGGTTGCAGTAAGCTGCTAGGAGCAACAGAAATTGATTCTGGCTTCAATTCTTCGTAGCAAAACATCCCCAGATGGACACCTCATGCTTGGAGGTTGGAATGAGCTGATCTTAAGCTCCTTTCCAACCCAGCCCATCCCACGCTACCTGCTTGCCCTGCCTTCAAAAGGAGCGTTTTGCTGCCCTCTCCTGCTCAAAGCCGGGCAGAAAAGGGGCCGGATGGTTTGTGAAGACGCTTGAAGGTGACGGGGTGGGAAGGGGGCAACGGCAATGAGATGTTTGAGGGCTCCCCGCTCCCCTCAGCAGCCAGGGGAGAGCTCAGGGCACTTGCACCTTGCCTTGATGGGTGCCCCCTTGCAGCAGCCCCAGGCTCAAACTGGGGCTGATGGAGCTGAAACCCATCAATGAGAGCATGAACACCCCCCCCCCCCCAACCCCCCCCCAGCTCATCCTTGGGTGGCAAATGCAGCTTCTGGCTTAGTGAATGATGTGCTCAAGCTCTCCCCAGCCTCCTGCCCCTGCTGCGCTCTGAGGATGAGCCTGAAGCACCACATTGATGGGAGAAAAGGCCAGATAAGGGCTTTATCTGGGATGTCTCAGCCTGGGAAGAGAAATTGCAGCATGTTTCAGCCTGGACATCCCCTCCCTCCCCGATCTTCAGGGCTGCCTGAAGCTGCCTGTGCTGTTATCAAGCCTGCCTTGCTATCGTGTTCCTTAGGTGACAATCTCCAAGCGCAAGAGAAGAAGAAAGCAATCGCTTATCGGCTCAAGCCTGTCACATCACGCCTCTGTGCAAGGGGCTTTTTCCATTGCTCGGGCGATTCCAGCAGTGAGGAACGTTGGTGTGAATATCCTGAGGGTATTCAGCTCCTGCTAAACGCTGGGGGGTGAGTGGCTGATGCTCTCCACAAGGTCTTTAGGTGGCTTTTTCCAGGCACTGACGGATGCTGCTGCTCCTGTGGCATCGGGGCTCTGGCAGCAGGATGAGAAATTCCAGGGAAAGAGTGGAAAATGCAGGAAAATGACCCTGTTGTCAGAGCCAAATTCCTGATTTCCAGCAGTGGCGATGAGCTGGGTGCTGCAGGGACATCATGGGTTAAACACAGGATCAGCAGCTCTGGCCAGAGGGATAAAATAAGCCATAGAATTGTATGGAGTAATGAAGAAGCCCGATGTGATAGGGGCAGAGCTGCAGGGGTGGCTTCAGGTGGCACCAGAAGCTGCTCCCATGGCATTGCCATTATACACTGTGGATCATCTCAGGCAGAAACAGCTCCATTGCTCCTGGGAAAATAGTCCTTGCTCCACTGGGAGATCATTCCAGATCCAGCATGTGCAGCTGGATGTGTGTTTAGTCTCCACTTCATTCCAGGCCAAACTGCTTGGCCCAGTCAACCCTTTCTGCCCATAATCACCCTACCCCTGGTGATGCTGTTGTAACTGTGAGTCCCCTGAAGCCACTTGGTTCTCCCCTGTCAGAACTGATCAAAGCACTGGCTGATTTGCCCATTTTGATGGGGTTTCTGGTTCCCTGCTGCTGCTTTGACCTGCTCTGCTCAGCTCTGATGCAATCTGTGCAATGCACAATAAGGATTTGGGGCTGGCCTTTGCTTGAGACCTCCCTTGCTCTGTTTTCCACCTGACTGATGCCCTCCCTGCATTCTTATAACTGCAAAATTCCTTCTTTAAACAGGTCCTCGTCTTCTCTGGAGCGATGTGCACATGAGCAGTTGGACTTGTTTGGATGTTTCTGTTCATGCTTTGGAGAGCAAATTCCCATCAGAAACCTCATGCCCATCATTTCTACTCAAGCTCTTGCAGTGCCCTGCCAGGCAGCACGGTTCTGCATCACCCAGTGACAAGAGCCCTTTGCCTTGCACGAGATTTATTCCCCAGGAGATGGAGCAGCCATCAACCATCTCAGGACTGAGTCTGGCATGTGGGACAGGTTTAACCGGTTGGCTCCTTTTAGTGATTTTATTGGAGTTCACTCATTCTGCCCTGATTTAGTCTCCAAGATTCCCATCAGTCTCTCCATGCTTCATGCGTTGTGTGGGACCTCCCATGGTCCCAGTGTGGATTAAGCACATGGGGATTAGAGTTGGATGTGGCAGAAAAGGCTGTTTCTGTCTGCCTCGGCTCAGCTCAGCGATGCTGAGAGCCTGATAACAAGCTGCTATATCTTGTCTTGGCTGATGCCTGTGGGTGCAGAGGGAACACAAGAGTTAATATAGGTTATTATCTTTAATCAGGTGGGAATCTGTTGTGTGCACATGCTCCGGGATTAGGCACAGCCTGGTGTGAACCCATTCCAGAGCTGCTGCCAGCTAGAGACACGTGCATCCATCTCCCTTCCTCATCTGCTGCTCGCCCGCGTATCGTGGGAGTCCCCACTGGTGGAGCTGAGATTTGCTTTAGCTCCAGGCACAGGGGCTGGCTTCAAGGGGCTTCTAATGCCAAGGTGAAAACAGACACATCTGACCCCCCCCCATGATCCCAATGCCAAAGCTCAGGCTCTCTGGACACTGTGGGAATGCAACAACCTCCTAAGGCTTTGCCACAGTGGGAAAACTGAATGCTCCACGGCCCTGAGCTCAGGACTCACCTGGCCTGAAGGTGCAGCAATAGCCCAAGCCCCTGATGGCCAAGCCCCAGAAGCGCCTGGGTTTGGTCCTGTGGTGCCTCCTCTTGCTCCATCTCCTAGGAGAGGGCAGGCCACAGATGGGATTCGGGATCTCATTCCTTCCCTCACAGCTGCTCCCTCATTTACTGCACAAAGGCTTTCGAGGCGGCAGAAGGATGTTATTTTGCCTTAATGCCATCATTAAGGGCTTGGCAAAGGTCCTCCAAGCTTGTCTTGTGTCCCGTTGGCCGCCTGATGTGGCGTTAGGACCTGCTCCTCACAACAGCAGGCTCCAGCTGTGCTCCTGCCCAGATGCTGAAGCTCTCGGGGTTCAGATGTTGCATCCATGCCCTGAGCCGTGCCCCGCCACCTCCCGTGCCTGCTGCTCATAGGCTGTCCTCTGCTTTTCCTGCCCTTCTCCCTGGCCCTTTGTCTCTGGTTTTGGCTGAGCTTGTTTATCTGTTTCAGCTCAAAACCTCCACAAGCCCCAGCAAAATGCTAATCAGAAGCATTAACTGCAGCTAATTGAGCTGCTTCTCTGATCCTTCACAATTAGCTCCTGGTACAGCACCTTCCCTGAGCAGAGCTGGCTGAGGCAGGATGGGTGCCAGGGAAAAGCAGATCCAGGAGCGAGGAGAAGCGTTTCTCCTCCAAACGGAGATTACCCTTGGGGGGATTGATCACTAAATATTTGCTGTGGAGAGCACGCTGAGCTGGTGCTGGTGGGCACGGCAAAGGGAATGGTGGGCGCTCAATTATTTACTGGCTGAGCGTGCGCCGGGAATGCAAAGGGAGCCGTCGCCGGGAATCTCGCCGGAGATTTGTCACCGAGAGTAAAAAGCAAAGCAGTGACAAGGGGGAATGTTCCTGCCCAGTGATGAATTGAGCTGCCACCAGGGCTTGATTATCACATCCAGAAGACGCCTTCCCCCTCCCCGTCTTCCCCCGAGCTCCTGGTGTTTGCAGACAAGGAGCATATATTGGGTTGGCAGCAGGACCTGGAGAGCAGCAGGCGCCGGGGCTTGCAGTGCCTGCAGGAATCACTGTTAATAACGGCCCTGGCTTGGTCCTCATTGAGCTATAGGGGCAGCCCCTTGCACCCTCAGCTGATGCCTTGATGAGTGGTCAGTGCTTTGCTTGTCCATGGATCTCTCTAACTCCCTGAGACAGGGAGCTCCTAACAATTAGAACCAGATATATAGGCTGCTCAGAAATGATTCAAGTTGTCACAATGCTTCATGAGGGTGGTCAAGGAGAACTGCAGGCGCAAACCATGCAAGAGAAGCAAGATTTGTGTCTTCTCCAACCCAGGAGAAGGTGAATTTGGCAGCAGCAGCTATTAATAAGCTCTGAGATATGGGTTGCTGTTTGGGAAGCTCAGCTGTCAATGAGAAGCTCCACAGTGGAGCAGAGCTGGCAGGGCAAATGGGTTTATACACAGATCTCTGTGGCTTGACATGAAAAGGAAGCCTTGCAGGGGCATTGCACAGCTCCATGCCTGCAAATGCTGAAGCCACTGTTCAAGATGTACAAACCCTTTGAGAGGCTCAAGCCACGTCTATAGGAAGCAGCAGAACAATGTCATCTCCCATCCACAGCACAACAGGAACCAGATGAAGCCCAGGCTGCAGCATGGGGGGGGGCAAAGGGGAGACCATTCCCCTTCCTGCTGAACCAGAGCTGGCAAATCATGGTCTTGTCCTTTAGAAGCTGCTGTTGAGGATTCACAGTTCTCCTGGTGGTGCCTGGATGCCCTGGTCCATGTTCATCTGATGGTGGAATCAAGCCTGATCCTGGGACCGCCATGACCTGCTCCATCCTCCTGCCTGCTGCAGACACCGCTCATGTTTATTCATCTCCGTGTGGCGTTTCTCTTTGTTCAGCTCTAACATTACCCAGGCGAGATGCCAAAAAGCATCTGCTAATATTAAGCATGTAATTATAACAATGCTTTGATTGCGAGTTCAGCCCCACGCGCTGATATGAGACGGCGCTCGTCTGTCTGACGAAGGGAACTGCGTTGACATCCTCGATGTGTCTAAAGCACATCCAAAGCACCAGCTCCCGGGCCTTGTTCTATAACACACAGCACGGGGAGCAGGGCAGAGGGGACCTTTCCAACAAGCCTTGGGGACAACACCTTCTTCTGGACCAAAGGAACGGCCCAGTGAGGTCCTTGTGCTGCAGGTCTGAAGGCAGAAGGTGCGGGCACGTTGCTCGTGGGTGCCCATCTCATGCTTCGAGGCTCAGGAGGTGCCACCTGAGGCTCCTTTTAACCCCACCACAGCGGCCGTGGCCTTGAAGGCATTCATGGGCCCTATTGACCCACACCAGCCTCACCCCACACATGATGTCCACCCAGATCAGTTCATGAAGCCATAGTGCTCGAGCTCCCATGGCCATGACCTGGAGGAGCAGCATCCCTCTACCCCTCCATCGCATGAAGAAAGGGTCTCGCTGCAGGAAAACTCTGTCCCCTGGGGTTTGTGCAGATCCCGCTTTATCTTCCCAAACTTCCCGCTCTTTGGATTGCTCTGGGCTGGTTTTTTCCATGCTTTACCCCAAGCTCACATCGGCTGCTTTGCTACTGGGGAGAAGCACGGAGGAACAGTGGCACCAAGTGACCACAGATGGGAACAGAACCATAGCACAGCAGAAGGGAACGCTGGAAAGGGAATAAACGTGGCTTAGATCCACCAGCAAGCTCCTTACGGTCACGGCATCCCGAGGGATGGGATGAGCCAGGAAGTTGGGCTGTGGGCATCCACCATGGTTTGTGTGCACCAGGAAAGGCAAATGGGACCTTTCCCTATGGAAGCGGCAGGATGGGATGAGCCAGGAGGTTGTTCTGTTGGCATCCACCATGGTTTGTGTGCACCGGGAGAGGCGAATGGGACCTTTCCCTATGGAAGCAGCAGGATGGGATGAGCCAGGAGGTTGTTCTGTTGGCATCCACCACGGTTTGTGTGCACTGGGAAAGGCAAATGGGACCTTTCCCTATGGAAGCAGCAGGATGGGATGAGCCAGGAGGTTGTTCTGTTGGCATCCACCATGGTTTGTGTGCACTGGGAAAGGCAAATGGGACCTTTCCCTATGGAAGCAGCAGGATGGGATGAGCCCCGTGGCTTCACCCTGGGCTCTGGCCCTTCTTGTCTGCACTAAGATCCATCTCCCGAGCTGCAGCATCCCTGAGGATCCCGTGCCGCTCTGCAGAGCCTCCCCAGCGGGTTCCTCTTGCCAGGCTTTGGTCCCGCTGCCTGCTGACCCCACCAGGGAGCCTCCTTTACCCTCACCTGGCGTTAGACGCCTCTTAAAACGGGATGAAGAACGCAGGAGCCGCGACCCCCAGCTCGGGGCTGCAGGACGGGGGCATTATTGAGGGCTCGCCCTGAACCGCGCCGGGCCCCCAGCACCAAGAGCCGGGGCCCAGGCACGAAACCGCCTTCGAGGGCCCCCGATGGCGGCGGCGGCGGCGGCCTCGTCCTCCCCCGGGCCTCCTGCTCCGTGTTCCCCTCGCCGAGCCCCAGCCGCCGCCTCCATCCCCATGGAAACTCCGGCCGGCCCGGGCGGAAAGGGCAGGCCGAGAGGGGACAAAGGCAGCGGGAAGGGGAAGCGGAAAAGAGGGAGCGAGGCGGCGGGGCCGGGAACCCGGGGGCCCGGGAGCGGTTTATGCGCGGCCTCAGGAGCCGGAGGAGGGCCCGGGCCTGTGGGGCCTTGAGCCGCCATGGCGGGAGCAGAGCGGCGGCGGAGGGCACCGGTGGCCGGGCGTTGGGGAGGCCCCGAGCGGGGCAAGGAGGGAGCAGAGGCGGTGAGTGAGGGGCAAAGGGGGAGCCGGGGCTGGGGTGGACGGGTTGGAAGGGAAGGGAGGCGAAGGTGGAAGGTTTGAGGTGGGAAGGGGCTCGGCGGGGCTGCGGTGAGGGCTGAGCGGGTAAACTGAGGCACGGCGGGGGGGGCGTTTGGTGCTGCGGCTGGTGCGGGGTTGGACCCCACAACGCGTTCAAGGTGTAAAGTAGGGATGGGATCATGGGATCATGGGATCATGGGATCATCAAATAATAGAATAATCGAATCAGGGAATCATCAAATCATGGAATCATAGAATCACCGAATCATAGAATCATAAAATAATAGAATCATAGAAACATCGAATCATGGAATCATAGAATAACCAAATAATCGAATAATGGAATCATAGAATAATGGAATCATAGAAGCGTAAAATCATAGAATCAGTGACTAATAGAATCATGGAATCGTACAATCATGGAATCCTGGAATCAGAATCAGTGACCAATAGAATCATTGAATCACAAAATCATAGAATCGTGGAATAATAAAATCATAGAATCATAAAATAATAGAATAATCGAATAATGAAATCATTGAATCATCAAATCATAAATTCATAGAATCTTAAAATCATAGAATCATAGAATGGTTTGGGTTGGAAAGGACCTTAAGCTCATCCAATTCCAACCCCCCTGCCATGGGCAGGGACACCTCACACTAAACCATGGCACCCAAGGCTCTGTCCAACCTGGCCTTGA